>OZ038508.1:88530437-88567937 GCA_964036315.1 Acanthosepion esculentum | reverse complement strand
TGTCTGTCGTATTCAATGAAATGTGTGTGTGTGTGTGTGTATATATATATATATATATATATATATATACACACACACACACACACACATACACACACACACACACACACACACACACATATATATATATATATATATATATACATATTTCCAGACGTGTAGAATTACTTACATTTATAAGATTATATATATATATATATATATATATATATATATATATATATATATATATATATATATATATGCATTATCTTCTTTATAATAATATATTGAACAGGTTTCATTCTCTGAATTGCGTTCTACCTTTTTCTTTATCTCTATTTAAATTCGGATGCCATATAATGAGGGCGGGGTAACGTATTGGTTGCACATGGCTCTGAATCGGAAAGGTGTTCTTTTCACACTGTATAACAGTTGATCGTAGGTGGGATAATTAAATACATAGCTTCTGTACGGCTGACTGCTCATTGAGTTGAGGTTTCGAGGCTGAGACCACGTGTTTTGACCAATATTGATCAGAAAAAGCTTGACACCTTGTCGCTTCAGCGCGTTGGTGGCGCTAAGAAGTTCCGGTGTGATGACAGTGACAGTCGGATCAATAAACAGTACGGCCACTTGATTTCCCACGCGACCTGTGATGGCGTTGCGCACGATGTTGGCCGCCATATCGCTTTGTATTTGTTGTACGATGTCCACTAGACCCGGAAGTCTCTTCCCAATTTGGAAACTGTGTTGTATGTCAAAGGGGTCTTTGTTCATAAGCGATGTGACTGGAATATTGAAGGTATCTGGACAGTAAGCGAGGGACGAAATGGAGTAACGTCCGTAGCCACTCAAAGGAAGGAAAGTGTCAATGAATTGGTAAATGATAGGGGACCGATAGTGACCCATGGTGAGCATATCAAAACCGAATATTATTATACCTGAAAGAAAAAAAACAATATAATTTTATTTTGGATTTAAATTTAAACGAGAATTCAACAGAATAATAAAGCTACTACTGAAATAAACTATTTTACAATAATTCAAAATACGCTTTTAAGTAGACGCCCGAGGGGGTCGTCAGTGATGTTTTGACAGGGAGTTTCGGGTCTTTCAACATCATACTCCCCATCACCAAATCGACCCAATCAGGGGAGATCAATCCCTGATTCCCCCTCACAGTGAAACGCTAACAACTACTCTGGCCTTTTTAAAGAACTAGACGAAGAAAGACCACGTATTCCGCACATCCGATTGGATGTTTGTACAAATATATTCGGATCCTTATCTTTGTTGTTTTTATCACAACGTTTCGGCCGTTGTGTACTTCGACCTTCCTCCGGTGTATATTGATCTAGGTAACATACGGGGAATTTCAAACTGAACCCTTTATTTAATCTAAGGGGTAGATTGTTCTCGTTCCACTGCCCATGTCTAGGGATATCTTGTTGAGTTTTTATTTTTAATATAGCTCTGCTCAATTATTGATCGCCCGGTTCCAATGAGGTTTCGTTGGTTGATTTTGTTTATCGGCATATCAACACCTCTATGGGTTATTTAATGCCGACGAAATTTTTATTGCTGGTTATATGTTTTTCTTCAAAAATCTATTTCTGGGAATAATTTTCCTTGAAAAAATCTATATCTAGTCATATTTTTTTCAAAGAATGTATGGCTGTTTTTATTGCTGATATTTTTTTAAAAGTATTGCTGATAATAATTTTTCCTTCAAAAATTATTGCTGGTAATAATATTTTTTATTACAAAGTATTTTTTGGTATTAAAACCTATTTTTACACAAGTTTGTGTGTTAACTATTTGCCGATAGCTGGGACCCTAACAGGTGCTACCACCCCGGGTCAGGGTGGACCTGGGAACACCAGCAATTAAGAGGTGGTTCCACGCTCCTTAAAACCTTCTAATCAGAGGCCTTGCTGCTGGACGTAGTTTATCGTCTTACCTAGGACGCGTATGTAGTTTATCGTCATACCCAGGACGTCCAATGAGGTTTTGTTGGTTGATTTTGTTTAACGGCATATCAACACCTTCATGGGTTATTTAATGCCGAAATCTAAATATTTTGAACACAATTTTTGCCATCGAACATAAATGGACATTTATGCAAATTAGCGGGGTTAAGCGGCGTGGAGGAGAGTTAGCACGAGGTCTTAGGGACACGCGAAGCACTTAGTGTTTGTTGAACTCCCTGTCTTTGGGTAGAAAGGAACCCAGACGAGGTTACGCCGAAAGACAGAGTCTCATTTGACGAGGTAGAAAAACCCGACCCCTTTGTTACGGGGTCCACGGGAAATTTTTGCTCGGGCTTACGGGCTGGGAAAAATCCACGTTAAACCGGCCTTGTGCCACATCTCAGTCTGTGGAGAGCCCGAGTAAATATAGAGTTAGCAATAAGCCATTTGCTAAGTGAACCTTCGTGTAGTAAACCTTATATTTCATTAATTCCTTCCTTATTTAGTTCTCTTTGTTATCTCAAAAACACGAGATACAACAATTTTATGGCTTCAACTAAATATATTTTGAATGCAATTGGATGCCTTCAACTACAGATAAAATACATTGTCGGCCATTTTTTTTTTTATAAAAAAATGATTTTACTATTATAATGAATTACTATAATTTCATCGGGTTTTGTTGGGGTGGATCACAATTTGCGAATAGCTGGGACTCTAACAAGTGCTACCAGCCCGAAACAGGGTGGGCCTGGGGACAATAGCAATTAAGAGATGGTTCCACACTTCTCAAAACCTCCAATCTCCCGATCAGAGGAGTAAGGCCGGGGCACACAACGGCCGAAACGCTGTGATAAACACGACAAAGATGAGGACAATAGTCCGAATATAAATAATGTAAATAATTATATCTCCCTATGCCAGGAATTCGGACTGAATTAGACTAGTTCACTCATAAAAAAAACAAAAACAAGAATAATATTTCGAAGAAGAATTTGCATAGATTAGCGCCTCTTAGGCGTTTCTCAAGCGTTTTAGCTTGTAAACGTTATTATTCAGACTGTTATCCCCATCTTCATTATCGTTGTACGCTCCGGCTATCTTCATGTGATTGGAATTTCGAACTAGTCCCATTATTTCGTCCGCCGGGTGTAAATTGTTCTAGTTCCACGTGCCATACCTCTTCCGGATGTCTCAGTTATTTTCCTTTAACTCAAATCTCCAAGTTTTTAGTTCACCACTGCTGTGGTCTGGTATTGAACTGACAACTCTTTGGCACTAGTCACTGGATCTAACCAACGCCTTTATCCACTGGGCCGTATGTCCTTAAGGCGGTGAACCAAAAACTTGGTGAGTTGATTTAAAGGGAAATAACTGTGACATCCGCAAGAGGCAAGAGGCATGGCACGTGGAACTAGAACAATCTACCCCAGTGGACGAAATAAAGGTTCGGTTTGAAAATCCAATCATCCGAAGAAGGCCGGAGCGTACAACGGCCGAATCTTTGTGAATATCTCAATGAAGATGAGGATAACATTCCGAATAATATGAATAATGTAAGTAATTATACAGTGTAACCGGGGTATAAGAGAGTTGTCTAATTATTTAAAAAAAGAATTCCCCGTTTGT
Source organism: Acanthosepion esculentum (assembly GCA_964036315.1). Taxonomy (NCBI): domain Eukaryota; kingdom Metazoa; phylum Mollusca; class Cephalopoda; order Sepiida; family Sepiidae; genus Acanthosepion; species Acanthosepion esculentum. Next base: position 88,564,356 of record OZ038508.1, on the reverse strand, counting down.
ACGAGTGAAGGAGTATATTCTAGTAGTACCATAGTATGATATGCATATCCATATATATATATATATATATATATATATATATATATATATATATATATATATATATATAATGCATATTTTATATAAATATATGTATATATATATAGTATGATATCCATATAATTATATATATAATGCATATTATATATGAATATATGTATATATATATAGTATGATATCCATATATAATTATATATATATATATATATATATATATATATATATATATATATATATATATATATATATATATATATATATATATATATAATTCATATTCTAGTAGTACCGCAGTAAACATTTGACAACTTTGAAAACTTGTAATTGACATGTTTCATCGATCAAAAGACGTCATCATCAAGAAACAGATTTTCATTCTACCAAGTCCCGCACCCGGTTGTGCCAGATATTTTCCAATTCTTTTGGCACTTCGCGTTTTGGGACGCCGCAGGCAGCAAGACTTAACCTTGATACTTTACCTTTCAGTGTAATAGGTTTCCAGACAGTTGTGAATTAAATCTGGGCTTCAGTCAATTTGTGCTTTCGATCTCAAAGGACAGAGATCTCGTTGAGATCTCGTTACAAGAGGGTATATTCTGTACTTATACGGAATCGAATCACGCTCATTTACCCCTCATTAAAAATGTAAGGGAAAAAAAACGCCACCCAGACAACTTTTTCCCAGGAAATAATACACTGTGGAACATGCTCCTGCGTGGATACTTCCCAGAACATTACACTATTAACCTTTTCAAGTCAAGAGTCAATCGTTATCTATCCTCCTTATCCGCATAATATTTATCTCCTAAACCTCCTCTTTCATTCATATCGCACAATTAATTAATCATTATCATTTTAACTGTAACTCTAACTTGCGTTGCTCTCGAGCCTTGTATTCGGTGAAATTTAGTATAAAAAATATTTAAACAAAAGAAAATAGAAGGTAACTTACTTGTTGGATCTCTCTTGACTGGTTCCGTGTGAACTAAAATGAAAAAAGAAATTTATTAAATTTTGTTTTGAATATATCTTTTAGATAAAGAAATTTCATGATTAAATCCTATGCTCATCTTGGTTGGTATACTAACAACGTTTCAGCAAACCTTCGACTTTCTTCAGGTATCTGTCTTCGTATAAGATGGATTCTCTTGGAAATGAAAAAAAGAACTCTTTATTCAAGAAACGGAGTAGCTTGTATTCTTTACATTACTTGGACTGATATCCTCATCTCTCCTTGCCATATTCACAACGTTCCGACTATTGTACGTTCCAGCCTTCTTCAGATGGTTGGGATTTCGAACCGAACTCTTTATTTTGTCCACCGGGGTATTTTTTGCTGGTTCCACGTGCCATGCCTCTTCTGGATGTCTCAGTTATTTTCCTTTAACTCAACTCTCCAAGTTTTGGTTCCCTGCTGCTCTGTTCTGGTATTGAACTCACAACTCTTTGGGTCTAGTCACTGGATCTAACCAACGTCTTTAACCACAGGGCCATGTATCCTTGAAGAAGGCTGGAGCGTACAACGGCCGAAACGTTGTGACAATGAAGATGAGAATAACAGTCTGAAGAAAGTAAATAATACAAGTAATCATAATAGCTCATCTCGGAGATATAGACAGAAACGGGGTAGCGTGTTCTTATTTTACTTTCAATGCTAAGGGGAGATAACTAGTATCGATTAATATTTAGCAGCCATATTTAACATTGGGTGTCTTTTTTTTTTACTGAACCAGAGAATATAGAATTTTGAACTGAGCATTTATCCAATAAGCGGGATAGAGTGTTTATATTCCGCTTTCAATGGTCAGGGGAGCTAACTCGTATTGATTAATATTCAGAAGCCTTTTTTTACCATTGTGTCGCTTGAGTATTATTTCTTCTGATTCAGAGAATATCGAATTTTGGACTGCGCTTTTTAGACAATCCATAAGTCTGTATTATCCTCACTTTGTTTTCCATACTTAGGGGGAGATAACTCGTATCAGTTAATGCTCACCAGTCTTAGAGCTAAATCAGTTTAATGCTAAACCGTCCTGCATATGACGATAAACTACATCCGTGTCCTGGGTAAGACGATAAACTACGTCCGACAGCAAGGCCTTTGATCAGGAGGTTTTGAGGAGCGTAGAACCACCTAATTGCTGGTGTTCCCTGGTCCACTTTGACCCGGGGTGGTTTCACCTGTTAGGGTCCCAGCTATGGAATAAAAGTTAATCCCCAAACTGGGGTTAAAACACAATGAAAGTGTAAAAATAGATTTTCGTACTCGCAATACATTTTTGCAAAAAAATTATTACCAGCAACACATTATTATTTGCACTTAAAAAAAAACAAAAAAAAACATTACCTGCAATACATATTTTGAAAAATATTACTAACAATATATTCTGGAAAAAATATTATAAGCAATAAAAATCTTGACGGCATTAAATAACCCATTGAGGTGTTGATATACCGTAAAACAAATCAAATCAATTAATGGAGCAGCACATCATTATGTTCCATATGCATTTTTCTGTGATCACTATTTTTTACGGCTTATCAAACTTTTATAGGTTGATCTACTATTTAACCCAAACTGGAGGAAAAGATGTGGATTCCTACCTTTCCCAAGGGCATTAGTACGTAAGTGCATGTAGCGAACCCGATAAGAATTCGAACTCATGTTGGGAACCAGTCATAACAGCCATATACTGGGTAGTAAAAGAACTGACTGCATCAGAAACCATTGATTAAAAGAGATTTATGCGCGTCCACCCATCTTACCCAAGGCCCAATTCCCCTTGGGACCCATAGCATTCTGGATAATTGCTCCCCAGCGGGATTATTTACAACTATAGAAAAGCAAGGATGGGTTCAAAATATAAATTACAAGGACGAAAAATGCGATATTGAAATCCGAAGATGCAATGGGATGGTCAAAGATGCCTTCCAAAAGCTAAGCAGAGTATTAAGAGATAGAAAAACTTCGTTAGAAACAAAAAAGAAAAAAAGAAAATAAAAAAGAGTACTGAACTGTTACGTGATGTCTGTCCTATGTGGCACTGAATGCTGGACAATTTCCTCAGAGATGAAGAAACTGGGGTTCTACAGAAAGATGCTGAGGATACCATGAGCCGAACATGTGTGCAACAACGAGATTTTAGAGAAAATGGAAACAAAAAGGAAACAGCCCCTGGAAGAGATTGAAATTTTGGGGCACATAAGGAGGAGAGAAGGCAGGAAATTGTGAAGAGTCATGATCGCCCACGTCCTGAGGGGAGACGGCACATTAAGAGAGAGATTGAAAACTAACCTGTTATCATTTTACAGACAATAATATCCGCGCTACAAATCTAACCTTCTCTGTGTCGTTTCAGGTGGCTGGTTTTTGAACTTTTTCCTTCAATTAGACTGGCTGTCAACCATGGCTAGAGAGCCTAGTCTGGCCTGATATTTAACCCACGCGAAGAAAAGAAAATAACAAAAGAATACCGAAAGAATAGATCTCACCTGGCATTTCTGTAGGCCTTAAGGTGGTTGTTGGAAACGTCGGGGGTGGAGCTGCTGTTGTTGTCGTTGTCGTTGTCGTTGTCGGGGCCGCTGTTGTCGTTGGCTTGGCTGTGGTTGTAGTTTCCTCTAGAAAAAGAAACAAGCAAAGATTAATCATTAGCGTTAGAAAACGTTAACTGGTGGTTATTGTGTTTATAAACAATATTGTGATTCCAGTGCAAAGCGATTTGGAAACACAGCCACGTTACATCCTAGCAATGCCTCTTATTATTTTACCATTATATGGTCGGTATGCCTCGGAGGTATAAAGGGTGGTGCAAAAGTAGGTGGACAGAAAATAATCACATTTATTTGGAGATTCCATATACATACAATTATATTTACTAACACAATTATTACATTGACAATTAAATTTTATTGCGAACAATAATACAAAAGCCCTTAAATTTTATTTTGAACAATAATACAAAAGCCCTTAAATTTTATTTTGACCAATAATACAAAAGCCCTTAAATTTTATTGGGAACAATAATACAAAAGCCCTTAAATTTTATTGTCAACAATAATACAAAAGCCCTTAAATTTTATTGTGAACAATAATACAAAAGCCCTTAAATTTTATTGCCAACAATAATACAAAAGCCCTTAAATTTTATTGGGAACAATAATACAAAAGCCCTTAAATTTTATTGTCAACAATAATACAAAAGCCCTTTGCATCTTCGGATTTCAATATCGCATTTTTCGTCCTTGTAATTTATATTTTGAACCCATCCTTGCTTTTCTATAGTTGTAAATAATCCCGCTGGGGAGCAATTATCCAGAATGCTATGGGTCCCAAGGGGAATTGGGCCTTGGGTAAGATGGGTGGACGCGCATAAATCTCTTTTAATCAATATTTCTGAGATGAGGTATTATGTACACTATTTACATTATTCGGACTATTGTCCTCATCTTTGTCGACATATTTATTACAACGTTTCAGCCTTTCAGTATCTGTCTATATTTCTGAGATGAGGTATTATGTACACTATTTACATTATTCGGACTATTGTCCTAATCTTTGTCACCATATTTATTACAACGTTTCGGCCGTTGTACACTCTGGCCTTCTTCAGGTGGTGTGAATGTCGAACTGAACCCTTTATTTCGCACACTGGGGTAGACTATCCTAGTTCCACGTGCTATATTTAATGGATGTCAGTGATCAGTTATCTCCTGTTAATTTCCCTCTGAAAGTTCTCCACTGCCTTAACCGGGTATTGAACTCACACTCTTTTGGTGTTCTGTCACTGGATCTAAACAACGCCTTTATACACTGTCCCATGTGTCCTGAAGGACATCTGTGTATGAAATTCTGGATAATATTATGAAGAAGGCTGGAGTGTACAACGGCCGAAACGTTGTATAAATATGGCTACAAAGATGAGGACAATAATCTGAATAATGTAAAATATGTACATAATACCTCATTTCAGAAATATAGACAGCTACTGAAAGGACGAAACGTTGTAATAACTATGGCAACAATGATGAGGACAATAGTCCGAATAATGTAAATAGTGTACATAATACCTCATCTCAGAAATATAGACAGATACTGAAGGGTCGAAACGTTGTAATAAATATGGCGACAAAAATGAGGACAATAGTCTGAATAATGTAAATAGTGTATATAATACCTCATCTCAGAAATATAGACAGATACTGAAATGCCGAAACGTTGTGATAGATATGGCGACAAAGATGAGGATAGTAGTCCGAATAATGTAAATAGTGTACATAATACCTCATCTCAGAAATATAGACAGATACTGAAAACCTTAGAGTAATTAATAAAACCTACCTTCACATGGCTGAATTTGGAACTTCTGGGCGATGTCTGTAAGAGCTGAGTAACTGGCTACCGTATAGACTCCGTTGTCTGGATCGCTGGCTATGTCCTTCAGTTCGTCTATATCATACATCCGGGAGTCGCCAACGCCGATAGCGTAAACATTAATTCCAAGCTGGTGCAGTTTCTTAGCCTCTTTTTTGGTAGCAATTGGGTCTGTCGATTGGCCATCTGTAATCACTATGGCTATAATGGGCCCCCTGCTGTTCTTTAAATCAGGTTCTACTTGCTTTTTAAGTAGCCGGAGAGCGTCGGCCGTATTAGTCCTTCCCTGTCTGTGGACAATGCTGGCAATCGCGTTTTTCAGTTGGTTCGAATCGGCATACTGGTCGACAGAGAATTCCAGGTAGGCACGGTCACTGAAGGTTATGGCGCCGACGCGGACTTCAGACTGGCCTTTTCCTACGTTGAAACTATCGACGACATCCGCCACGAATTTGAGCTGTTTTTGGTAGTCCACAATCCAGATGCTACTCGATGAATCTAACACAAAGATGATGTCGGCTGCATTTCCATTACACGCTTCATAAAAAAAGAAAAGAACAAAATAAAGATTTGGAACAAATTGAATAATTTTTTTTACTCTAAAACAGTATATTAATAAGACTGTGACATTGTCAAACGATTCTTTCAGATTATCAATGCTGTAATGAGATTAATGCTCACAAGGTGTCACACACGGTGCATCCGTGTAGCGATCAATGTTACTAGATTGTGTTTAGTGGTTTTCCAAGCGTAACTTAGATGTGGCACAAGACCGAAAGTATGGGGCATCCAGTAGAGATCGAACCCACTACTCAGTCGTAATTGTTCTAGCAAGACAACCTTGCTAACCATTACACCGCCTCTGGTGCCCCAGTGTTTTTCCCAATCGTAGCTTAGATGTGACACAAGGCCGAAAGTATGGGCCTCCAGTGAGGATCGAACTCACTACTCAGTCGTAATTGTTTAGTAAAACAAGCTAACCATTACACTGCTTCGAGGTGCCCCAATATTACTAGATTGTGTATAGTCCCAATCTACGTGTTTAGTCATGGGCGAATTAAGAATTCTTGGCAGATGAAAAAGCTCTGTCAGGATTTTAAAGTTATCCGAAATTCTTAATTTAAGCACCCTCAATTATGCATTTTTGACGACTTTTTCTTGATATAGCTGCGGGACGGTCATACGGGCATTGGCTGTGGTGGTCAGGAGCTTAGCTAAGCAACAGCCCTACAACCATTGGCTGTGGTCGGAAGCTTAGCTGCGTACCGGCCCTATTTTGGACCGGTGCCGATGAATCGAGACTCATATATTCTCATAATAAATGAAACATATCTGTGATGAAAGACTAAGAAAAAAAAAATGAATGCGTTTAAAAATTTCAAAATAGAATGACATTCACCAGCAATTTTAGCAAAATTTCATCGACGACTCAACGCTACATTATTTTATTGTGCAACATTAAAGCGTTGAAGACATAGCGCCATTTTGTTGTGGTGTTAGTGAAGCTAGACAGGTGGTAATGCTGTCTTTACGTGGCTAACGTTTTGCCATTTTTTTTAGTAGGACATATGCAGCAACAGCCGTAAGAATGCTTCAGCAAATGCTGTTTACAATTGACAAAACCCACTTTCATTTGTCTGACTGCGTCAATTCACAGAATTTTTGTTGCTAGGCAGTAAACAAACCCATTAAATAACCTATTGAGGTTGATATGCCGTAAAACAAAATAAACCAAACCAATCTAAACAAAGAATACATATTCTATTCATACAAATCTATCCTAAAATGTTGTCGGCATCAAATATCCCATTGAGGTTGATAAGCCGTAAAACAAAATAAACCAAACCTATCTAAACCAAAGAATACATATTCTATTCATACAAATCTACCCTAAAAATGTTGTCGGCATTGAATAACCCATTGAGGTTGATATGCCGTAAAACAAAATAAACCACACCAATCTAAACCAAAGAATACATATTCTATTCATACGAATCTATCCTAAAAATGATGTCGGCATTAAATAACCCATTGAGGTTGATATGCCGTAAAACAAAATAAACCAAACCAAACCAAACCTTTTCGAGATTAATTGCCAGATTTATGTAGATTTTTGTGCTAAAAAACGCTAAGATGGTATAAACTAATAATAGAATAACATGGATTAACGTAGATTAACAGTAACAATAATCAATCGATCCAGATCTATTCTTATCATTATGTAAATGTAATAAAACAAGAAATCTTCCTCAAATCCTGCAGACTTCAGGGAGGAATAGAAGGTCACAACTCTCAGCAACAAGATCTTACGGAATGGAGTTGATAGCCCTATGCCCAATCGGTTTTGTACCCGGGTTTCCTTTACAGTCCCAGGCAATTCCAGGCAGTGCCCTAAGTACTGATCGGGCTCTATATTTCTTAACTTCAGTAATCAAAAGACAAGTGATGTGTCAACGTGTCCATAAGCTCAAAATATGAATTAATAAAAAGGTAATAATAATTATGAAGATTGTATTGACACAAGATGTATTGTTGGGGAACACAAGCCTAAGTCCTCTAATAATAATAATAAATAACGGTAGATGATAGCAGACACAGAAAAAAATCAAGAATATCTTGACAATATACAAAAGGAAAGCGAGAAGAAAGGACTAGCTATCAACTGTTAGAAGACATACTGTATAATCATTAGCAAGATGAAATAGCCGAATATACGACCTATGAATTGGAGATATCAGGATCCAGTAAGAAAACATTTTGTCTCGTGGCGTCTGATTTCAGTTCTTCAGATCAGATAATCTACGAATGGACAATTTTCTTTCATTTTTTTTTATCTCTCACTTTATCATATCAGGGAAAATAGTTGTATCATCGTCTCGAGAAGGAAGCGAGAGAGAGAGAGAGAGAGAGAGAGAGAGAGAGAGAGAGACAGAGACAGACAGACAGACAGACAGACAGACAGAGCTTATCAAGAGAACACGTGTCAACACCTTGGTTCGAATTTCACCACGTGCTGGTTAGCGTCACTAAGAAATCTGGGTGCGGGTGGCATGTTGCCCATTCATGAAGCCGTCTCTCCATCATCGCGTCAATTTATATCAAAATCTTAAACAAAAGGCAATCCATCACCGTCAAAATCCCATGTCCATGGCGCCTCTAATCACTAGCCTGGAATTCTAGGCCAGCCTACATATTCTGTAACAGGCAGATATTTAACTACATGGGAGTGGCGTCGGAAAATGTGTCTACAAAATCCGAAGGGACATTGGAATAACAAAAAATGTCTTTCAGAAGCTAAAGAAAGTATTAAGAAGCATGATAATTTAGCCGTAGTAGGTTGCCGTTTCCTTCTATGGTAGACTGGTTGCCAACCAAGGCTATAGGACCAAGTCTACCCTGCTATTCAACCATGATAAAAACAGTCAGCCAGTTAAGTGCCATACGTGATACACGCTTGGGCGATCACGTCTCTTTGGATTCATGACTGACTAGACAGAAGATTTTCCCGCAGTAGGTTGCCGTTTCTTTCTATGGTAGACTGGTTGCCAACCAAGGCTATAGAACCCAGTTTGCCCTGCTATTCAACCGTGATAAGAACAGTCAGTCAATTAAATGCCATACGTGATAGACGCTTGGGCGATCATGTGTCTTTGGATTCATGACTGACTAGGCAGAAGATTTTCCCGCACTAGGTTGCAGTTTCTTTCGATGGTAGACTGTTTGCCAACCAAGGTTATAGGACCCACTCTTTCATGCTATTTAATCCATTTCTGGGGGAGAATTGATGAATTCATATCTTTCCCATGCTATTTGCCTGTAATTGAATATAATGATCTCGACTGGAATTCGAACTCAGCTCTCCAATTCCTTATTATTTATTGCGTTGCGGTTTACCACACTTCACACCCGTAACAATTTTAAATATGGAGTTTCTTTTTTCACCCTGTATAGGACTCCTCATGAAAGAAGCCGGTAAAATAATCGGTTTCTTGCGCTGCTTCAGAAAGTCACTGATACCTCCTTCCATATCTCGGGTCTGGATCAAAGCGTAGTATCTGTTCTCTTCGTTTCAGATAGAAAACGCCTAGTTAAAAGAGCTCTCAACTGTGAAATGTGATAGATGCTGTGGCACAGTTGAAATCTCCGCGACTAGGCGTCTTCTCCTATCTAAAACGAGAACAGATACCAAGCTTTGATCCCGACCCGAGACATCGGCCTAAAAGAAGTGGGTCGATATAATATCGACCCCAACGAGGCAGTGGTTGCAGGGATAGTGAATTTTTTGTTCTTGGCACATATGTACGCGTAAAAAATGACCTTGTGCCACATCTTGTAAAAGTGGGGAGGTTCGACCAAAAATGAGACATTGCTGCCATATCTAGACTGGAGTTGTCCTGTGCTCTTTCCCCAGTCATGACGCATTTGAAACGCGTCTAAGCGGCCTTGTGGGTGATGAATTATTTACACCCTATAACCGCTTTCTCATAGACAAAACATCGCATGCTTATCGCTACTCTATGGCTATTTTCATGGCAGATGTTCAGACGATTTATTCTATCGCTATTTCTATGTCAAATGTTCAGATGAGCGCTCCATTCTTTTGTTCCACCAGTTCAGACCATTACTGCTAGGGAACGACACGGAGTGAAATCATATTCATTTCTTCCTATCGTTTCTCTATCGCTATTTCCATGTCAAATGTTCAGATGAGCGCTCCATTGTTTCGTTCCACCAGTTCAGACCTTTACTGGTAGGAAACGATACGGGGTCAAATCATATTCATTTCTTCTTATCGCTACTCTATCATTATTTCTCTTCTTCTATGGGCCGTGTCCCTTCTGGACGTTGGTTATCATGGCACTCCACAATTTTCTGTCCTTTGTCGCTTTTAATAAGTTTTGTCTTTTTGTTATCTCTCCTAAACCTTGTCCCGCCATCCATTTACTCAAATAAGGCCATGCGTTGTTTTCTTCTGTCTCTCTTTCCTTCAATATATCATGTGAGTATCAGAATTTCCAAGCCGTTTTTCCTCATTATGTACCCAAGAAATTTAACCGACTCTCCCTAATGTTAAGTGCAAGTGTGTTTTTGTTCTCATTTTTTCTAAAACTTTGTCATTTCTCACATGTTCAGTCCATGGTATTCTCAGCATCTTTCTGTAGAACCACATTTGTGTTGCTTCAAGTCTCTTAATCTTTGGGTAGATTGTCCAGCATTCACTGTCATATAGGAGGACATATATCACGTAAGAGTTCAGTACTCCTTTCTTTGTTTCTGTTGCTTCAAGTGTCTTCTTCATCTTTGGGGAGATTGTCCAGCAATCACTGCCGTATAGGATGACAAATATCACGTAAAAAGTTCAGTACTCTTTTCTTTGTTTCTGTTGCTTCAAGTCTCTTCTTCATTTTTCAGGAGATTGTCCAGCATTCACTGCCATATAGGAGGACAGATATCACGTAACAGTTCAGTACTCTTTCCTTTGTTTCTCTTGCTTCAAGTCTCTTCTTCATCTTTGAGGAGATTGTCCAGCATTCATTGCCATATAGGAGGACAGATATCACGTAACGGTTCAGTACTCTTTCCTTTGTTTCTCTTGCTTCAAGTCTCTTATTCATCTTTTCGGAGATTGTCCAGTATTCACTGCCATATAGGAGGACAGATATCACGTAACAGTTCAATACTCTTTCCGTTGTTTCTGTTGCTTCAAGTCTCTTCTTCATCTTTGGGGAGATTGTCCAGCATTCACTGTCATATAGGAGGACAGATATCACGTAACAGTTCAGTACTCTTTTCTTTGTTTCTCTTGCTTCAAGTCTCTTCTTCATCTTTGGGGAGATTGTCCAGCATTCACTGCCTTTTAGGAGGACAGATATCACGTAACAGTTCAGTACTCTTTTCTTTGTTTCTCTTGCTTCAAGTCTCTTCTTCATCTTTTCGGAGATTGTCCAGTATTCACTGCCATATAGGAGGACAGATATCACGTAACAGTTCAGTACTCTTTTCTTTGTTTCTCTTGCTTCAAGTCTCTTCTTCATCTTTGGGGAGATTGTCCAGTATTCACTGCCATTTTGGAGGACAGATATCACGTAACAGTTCGGATTTCAGTGTCGTACTTTCCATAATGCTGTTAAGATTCTGGTCGCCAGTAATGAATGGTATGTCTTCTAATTCTCTCAGAATCATCTCACTGTATAGGCTAAATGAGTCCGGCGAGAAGACACATCCTTGCCTTACACGCTTTTCTATTATTCGTAATTTGCATGTAGATTTTACCTTTTGCTGATCACCATGCGTTCTGTTTTCTTGCAATCGATATTTAGTCCTTTCTTCTCGCTTTCCTTCCCTACCTTCTGTATGAGTTTTTGAAGTTTCCTTTCTGTGTCTGTTATCAACACTATGCTATATACATACGTTGTTAAGATTGTGACCGCCAATAATGAATTCTGATAAAAATTCTTATTCTCGCAGAATCACCTCACTGTAATGTTTGAATAAGTCCGGCGAGAAGACCCATCCTTGTCTTTACACCCCTTTATTTATTTTGTGTATTTACTGAAATCATTTTCTATCCGTATGAAGGCGGTTTGCTGCCAGCATAGGATGTATCTTCCTCTTAAGTGTATAAAAAAGACTTTAAGCGGTCGATGCTTCAAAGGATCGAACTCGCTGTTTTCTAGTTTGCTTTTGTTTGAAGAAAGATCTTTTTCTAAAGAAATGCTAATATAATATGTTTTCTTTTGTGGGGAGATTTTAAATTTCTTGTTTATAGTAAATATTCCATTCTTGAAAGAAAGGAAACTTAGTTAAATTACACATTTTCTCTTTAAATTCCCCGGTATTTTAAGTAGTGGAACGTATCAGTGACAGATCGGCCCTCGGCATGCCAGTTACCGAAAAAAAAGAAAGACAACAACTAGAAGATTAGGTTTCATGTTCTTGAAATTTTCTAACCTCAACTTTGTTCGACACCGTGGTAAATAGGGCTTGGAAGACTGTTACATCAGAGACTTCATGTTTAAAAACTCACCTTTTTTTGTTAAAAATATTAATACACACACACACACACATATATATATTTATAATATATATATATATATTTATATATATATGAAGAAATATAGTCTTAAAATATGCTATATTTATGGGATAAAGTGCTCAATATCAGAGATAGAGCGTGTGTAAATATAAAAGTGAACATGGAAGTCAACACTTAGAGGCGACAGTCTGTTTCATGCTAGATGCAATCGTCAGGCCTTCTATTGACTTCTATGTTCACTTATATATATATATATATATATGAAAAAATATAATTTTATGGTATGCTCTGTTTAAGGGTAAAAGATGATCCTTGTTTATAAATTCCCGTTTTATCAGGTCTTTTTTTAAAAACCGGACTTTATAAACACGGATCAAACCATTCATTAACGGATTCGAGGTTAATGTATTTTATTATTAAAAATTGTTTGCGAGAGTGATTCTTGCCATATCATTAACTTCATTATCTGCTTTTCGTATGAATGATTCGCGTAATGTAAATTGAACCCGCACCACATAATTGATATATATATATATATATATATATATATATATATATATATATATATATATATATATTGTATATGAGACGTTAATCTATAGGTACTTACGGTTTCGATCTTGAATGTTGTTTAGTTTAGACGCTGTAATGACCTGTAAGTTAAAAAAAAAAGTATTACAATCGATAAGTACTTCAATTCTAAAATACGTTTAAAAATGCACATTTTGTGCACAACACTCTCATACATTTAAAGTGGATGGCGTCACTAAATAACTGTCAAAGAAGGACTTTTCAATTATTTAAAATAAATGTGTATATTGCATTGATCTGGAGGCGACAACCGAAGTCAAGGCCTCGGTAAATAAAATACAAATAAACAAAAACATGTATCTGCGCAGGTGGCTCCACGCATTGTTTCCTGTTTTAAAAAAAAAAGAACAAAAGAAAAGAACAAAAAAAAAAAAAAGAAAACAAAAAACAAAGATTGAGGAACGATCTTAGCCAATAGAAACTTCTCCCGTCTAAAAGCAAATATGGTCTTCTGGGGCCTAGGATAATTTATAATTAAGCATACTATTTTATCTCTTTGAAAGATCTTCTTCAACTGCCACTTCGACACTCGTTCTGATATCTACCTGTCTGCCCATTCTGGTAACTTTCCAATTTTTTTTTACAATGAAGTTCAACCTGTAAAAAGCCCAGGAGCCACTCGAGATAGAGGGTTACAGAGTAAGGGACACGGTATGGGGAGATAAATATAATATTAGTTTTGTTGTTGTCGTTAATTAACCTGGCGCTTTTCAAAGACCGTGAGAGCCGGAGAGATAAGGTGGTATTGGTGAGCTCAACACATTCATCGAATATTTTTTTACAATGATGTTCATCCTGTACATGGTCCAAAATCCATTCAAGGTAGAAGCTTACAGAATAAGAGGCCCACTTTATGGGGAATATAACGGTTGACCCTAGACTTGGACGGGTTAAGATTTTAGTAATCGGTGGAAGCATTCCCTCGGCAGCCGATTCCACAAAGCCGCGGTTTGGGGGAAAGAACCTGCTCGAGTTGAACTCACATCTCACTAGTGGAATACGAAGGGAATGAGAGTGGTTCGCTACAATGGGCGGGTTTTAGCCATGAAGGTTAGGATTAGTGAAAATAAGGAATGCAGTTCGTCTGAGCACTTGCCATGGAAGTAGTGATAGAGCAGCGAGAGACTTGCAACGATTCGTCCGTAGGAAAAGGGTTGAAAATAATTCATCACCCACAAGGAGACTGGAAAATGAGGACTGGGCAGATTCTGACCATATATGGTAGCAGTACCCCATTTATGGCCTTATCTGGTAAAAGTAGAAGATAGCAGGAGGAGTCAGGTACTTACTGGAGCGGTACAGGGAACCGGCCATTTTACCTGCATCTTTAGCTATGGATCGTATGTACGAGTTCCACTTGAGGTCTGGGTTGAGTTTAAGTCCCAATATTCGCTCAAGGCACGGGAAATCCTTGCGGGAACAGCGTGCATCGTGATCGGTGAAAGGTCCGTGTCTGCTCGGTGACGATAGAACGTCACTAGTTTGTTTTTCGAGGCACTGAATGCAACCAGCCACTTTTCCTCCACTGAGCTGTTAGAGCTTGGTCAGAGGAGAGATCAGCCGCCAATCTCTGAGTTTTGAAGGTGCACTCACATACCGCTATATCATCAGCATAGATATTCACAAATTCTCGGAGTATACTCTTCGGCACCTCGTTTATGCAGCTTATAAAGAGGATTGGACGGATAAGTGAACCTTGGCGGTCGCCTACGTTGAACCTCGGAGGACTGGCTGATAACAACTACCTTTAGTGACCTATAGGATATACTTTATAACTGAGAAGACTCTTCCAGTAATTCCATAGTTAGGGAGCTTGTGCATGGACCCTTCATGTCACACCTTATCAAATGCCTTTGAAATATCTCAAGCGATTGGCCTTGTGATGTATTTGTTGTCTAGTGCCTCACTGATTCTGTGAGTAATGGCATTTATGCTATCAGCAGTGGACCAAGCTGATCGAAATCCGTACTGTTTGTCGCTTAAGAAGTCCCTATTGAGATCAACAGAGATCAAGTATGTTATGTGGTATTTTACTGTCACTCTTGCCTGTGAGTATCAGATTTTCCAAGCCTTCCTTCCTCATTAACCCCATTCGTAGTTCGTAATTATTCGTCATTTTCTCTTCCTTCTATTAACAGATTTCATTTTTTATGCTTTATGTAAAATTGATAGTTTTTTTGGTGGTGGTAGTGGTGGTGGTGGTGATGGTGGTGATGGTGGTGGTGGTTGTGGTGATGGTGGTGATGGTGGTGGTGGTTGTGGTGATGGTGGTTGTTGTTGGGGGTGATGGTGATGGTGACGGTGGTGGTGATGGTGATGGTGGTGGTGATGGTGGTGATGGTGGTGGTGGTGGTGGTGGTAGTAGGCTTTGTTATCTATTTATTATCGACATTTCAATGCGCAATTATAGACACATTTTATCATTTTTCGTTGGATTGCTTTAAAACTATTTATTAAAATAACTCCTTTTAAAACAGAGAAATATTTTTTTTTAAATATCCGCAGCTATGCCAAAAAGACATTGGCAAAAGCTATGTTAACGAGAAAGCACTCAAAGAGTAGATACTTCTGCCAATGTCAATAAAACCTGAAAGCAATTCAATTCATGGATATAGGACATGAAAAAGAAGAAGAAGAATCTCTTGGTACCACAGCTTCAGCCGCTCTCCCCACACCATAACATAGCTTCCCTGTCTCCCCTCAGGATGTAGGTGATCATGGCTCTCCACAATTTCTTGTTCTTTGTAGCTCTTTAGAATTTTGTCTTTTTGTTATTTCTCCTAAACCCTGTTCCACCATCCATTTACTCAAGCTCATCAAGTATGTTATGTGATATTTTCCTGTCACTCTTGCCTGTGAGTATCAGATTTTCCAAGCCTTCCTTCCTCATTATGTGCCCTCGAAATTTCAACTGTCTCTTCCTGATGTTAAGTAAAAGTGTACTTTTTGTTTCTGTAGAACTTAATTTCTGTTGCTTCAAGTCTCTTCTTCATCTTCAAAGACTTTTTCAAGAATAGCTCATTATAATTTTGTCTTTCAACAACCCACAGCTTTTATGACATTATCTCCATTCATAGATCATAATTGTATATTTTTATTCTATATGTCATTATTAGGAGGAAAGATCAAAGGATTTTGTAACGTAAAAAATATTTTTTTAATTTATTTTAGAATCCTGGAAATTTTGGTTACAAGAGCAAGACTTTTTTGGCGTCAAAGCGTGACCTTAACTTTGTACGGCAAATTTGAGCGTCTTTTGCGGTGAAAAACACATTAATTTGGAAATTCTTTCAAAAATCAGATATTTGTCGGATTATTATGAAACATTTAAGGCTTATTCAGAAGTGAATGGCATTATTTTTTCATTTTTCATTTTTAGAAAATCTTCGTAAAAATCTTTTTTTCTTTTACATCTGTTACCCCTAATTCATTTAATTTTTATGAAATCCGAGAAATTCTTTTTTGCATCGCTGTATAAGGGCAAGTCCTCAGAGAATGATTCATACATTTTTTTGTGAAACATGGCCCCCAATTACAGAAAATCTGCCCTGTATCGTAAAATAAAAAATGCAATGAAACTTAGATATTTTTTTAATTAGAAACACTTTTGATTGCTTTTATCAATGAAATATAATATGGGCGCCATTGCCCTAAGAAAAAAAAATAGATGAATAATGAAATTTTGCAAGATTTATGTTCAGTTGTTAAAAAAAGTGAATATGAATAATTTATAAATCTTTTAAAATTCTCTGCTATTTTGCTTCAGTCGGGGTATATTGCTATTAAATTAAAGTTGTATTTACTAATCACAAATGGAAAAGCTCACGACAATTCAATGACCCCCAGTATTTAAAAAGAAATTTTTAATATTTTCTGTGTGTAAAAATGTCGACTTTTATGAATACAGATATTCAGACACGACATTATGAAAAATGAGAGTGGTACCTATAATAAATTAAAAATTAAAATCCCGCTATTAAAAATATTCTCTGTGATATTGTTGCGATTGCTATGAAATCAATTTGTAATCAGAAGGTCTTTTGTTTTAAAATGATGAGTTTGAAAGCATGTTCTTCATATTAATCACATCTATATAAAGCATAGACATACAAGTTGAATAAATCTCAAGGCAAAATTGAGCAAGAAACAACGGTAGTCGTGAATTCAATTAGAAAACATCAAACATTTGTATACAATTAGTGTGAACTAAGTATGTTAATGAATTACAGTTCAGCAATGTTCAATTGTTGAAGAAATGTTCAAATAGAATAAGAAAGGAAAATTTATCAAAAAGGTAATTTAGGTAGTAAATATGCGAGAATAAAGTAGGGTGTGTTTTCTTATTCTCCCAGGGTTGTTTACCTTGGACTGTCTTTTGTTTGTCTTTTGTTGAAATTACAATTTCTATTTAGTAGTGCAAATGAACACTTTTTAAGAAAGTTGTAATGAATTTAGAGAGAGAATGATGTTGGTGGATGAGTCAGCAGTTGACGCGCGAAAAGTTTCTTAAGTCAAAATAGTGACACGCGTGGATTCGTGTGACATCTCTCTGAAGCTGAGTTACTGACTGGTGAATTGGACTGAAATTTGTCCTTTTATTTGTTTTGGGAATCCAAAGTAGGCTCCAGTCATCTTGGCGGTAAAACACATTTTTGACAATTGATACACATTTTGGTGTCGTCTCGACCAATAAAAAGTCGAGTTTCGCAATGTAAGGTATTGATTGGTTAAAGCTGATTCTGGTGGAAGAGTGTATTTTTTACAGGGGTGAGTAGAAAATATGGAAGATTCTATATCATAAACTATATTAAACTATATTAATTAAGTAATACAGCGAACGATGGGCAAATTGCCGCCATTTTGTATTTTTAATTTCTCATATGCGCACTGTTTATTTTTGAATTTATCGACTGCACTGTATGGTAGGGTCAGTTGGGCACCTTCTGTGAGAAAAAAACCACCATGACACAATTCACTCCGCCAGAAATTTGGAAACAATCTGAGGCCAGTGCAGAGGATTCGGAAAGAGATGAAGGATATATCCAGTCAACATCATGGTGTTTGGAGTAATCAGTAGTGATGGCGACGTTATGCATCTATTCATCTTCCAGCAGAGCCTCAGACGCAACACGAAGGCCTACTGTGGCATCCTACACTCACGTTGTACGAGCAAGAAATTAGCCCTCGGGAGCTATATAATCTGTAACTTACCTTCCCTTTATTTTGTACCTGAGTTTTGTTTTGCTAAATAAAGCTTAGTCTTTTTTTGTTCTAAGTTTTGTTTTACTTATCACAATTTATTCTGCTAAACGCATACAAAAATGAACATGGAAATAGTGTGGAAGCTAATGCGCCAAGATATTGACCCCTGTTCACTAACAGCTGCCAGGGATTATCGCCAATGGTGAACCACCCCGTTGAACTATTTCGACGATTACAAGGAAAGAATTCCTAACAAGTACCAGGCCCTCTTGAGCCGTTTGTGTTCCGGCAAGTTCGAATATATAGAAGAATCTACAGATTTCAATATGGCTATACAAACTATACAACTTATTTGTTAAAACAACTAATGAGGTTTTTGCGAGATACCTGTTGGTCACAAGACGACAGAAGCCGGGAGAATCGCTGGACGAGTTTTTGAATAAATTTACTCTTTAGTATTTCAAGATATTTTTAGTAAATATCTGTTTTGAACAGATGTCAGTGTTATTTTCATATTTACGTAATTTAGATGACAGTTTATCCATAGCACTCTGTATTCGTTTCAATTTAAATAAATTAAACTTTAAATCAACTAATTTTCATCAACTAACGCCTTTATCCACTGTGCCATGTGTCCTTGAGGACTTCTGTGTATGGCACAGTGGATAAAGGTATTAGTTAGATCCAGTGACAGGATCCAAAGAGCGTGAGTTCAATAACTGGTTAAGGCGGTGGAGAACTTGGAGAGGGAATTAAGCAGGAGATAACTGATAACTGACATCCATTAAACATGGCACGTGGAACTAGAACAGTCTAACCCAGTGAGCGAAATAAAGGGTTCAGTTCGACATTCCAACCACCTGAAGAAGACCGGAGCGTACAATGGCCGAAACGTTGTAATAAATATGGCGACAAAGATGAGGACAATAGTCTGAATAATGTAAATTGTGTACATAAAACCTCATTTCAGAAATATAGACAGATACTGAAGAAAGAAAGAAAGAAAGAAAGAAAGAAGGAAAAAGAAAAGAGAAATAAAAAATAAATAAATAAAAAATAAATAAAAATAAAAATAAGACGGTGGAGAACTTGGAGAAGGGAATTAACAGGAGATAACTGATAATTGACATCCATTAGACATGGCACGTGGAACTAGAACAGTGAGCGAAATAAAGGGTTCAGTTCGACATTCTAACCACCTGAAGAAGGCCGGAGCGTACAACGGCCGAAACGTTGTAATAAATATGGTGACAAAGTCTGAATAATGTAAATAGTGTACATAATACCTCATCTCAGAAATATAGACAGATACAAAACGTAATGTTCTTTTAGGCCTTAAGTAAATGATTTAAATGACTGAATGAAACAGTAGATGAAAGGAAATAAATATTTTGATGTGGACTGATTATATATTAAGAAAAAAATCTTTCTATTCAATAAATCCCCCCCAAAATAAGACCTTCATTTATTTTAGAACTCTGATGAAAATATCGGCCAATGTTTGTAGCAAACGTAAAACGAAAAGAAATAAGTTTTTATTAGTCGGGTTCATTCATTTTTCTATAATATTCGTAAAACGCCTTTAGTTCTGGTTAATAATACAGTATGGGAAACATTGGAGCAAAAAGTCAAGTGCAGAACAGAATTTAATCACATGAGAAACGTGGGTTATTAATACCGCAAGGCATAGGACTCAAGCGCTACGTCTTGCGACCCACTTTACTGCTCCTACGAGCAGACCTCCTTCTCAGAGTTCATGAGTCCATGTTCAACAAAGTGGAGAGAAGGTCGATCGTTTTTCTACAAAACAAAAACATTCCTCCTTCTACGAAAGCAAGAAATGACCTTGAGAAGGTAGTGCCGCTCTGGGTCAAAAGGCTGGCTACTAGATGACCCTATGTCTGGAAACAGGACTTTAGTATTTCAAGATATTTTTGTGTAAATTTGGTAAATAGATCTGTTAAAGTGAGATGTCAGTTCCATTCTTGGGTAATTTAGACGATAGTTTATCAATCGCACCCTGTATATATATATATATATATATATATATATATATATATATATATATATATATATATATATATATATATATATATATATATATTTTGTACAATAAAAATTATTAAAAAAATTAAAATCTTCAAACACACTGGGTTGTAGATTAATATTCTTTCGTTTTTATTATTATTATTTCATTTAGATTCCTCGACTAGTTTCGGCCAACATGGCCATCATCAGGAGAAAAATAATTTTCTGCTTGTTGGTAGGAGTGAGTTTCAGAAATAAATGTCTTAATGGAGAAAATGAACTTTTGTCTGTAGTTTTCATTTGTTTTTTTATTTGTTTTTTATCTTTTTAACATGAATTTTTTTAACATTCCTTGTGTTGGTCAAACAGTCTCTTTTAAGTTGTTATTTGAGATAAGAGCTGGATTGATCCATGCTGCTTTGAATTCCCTTGGTCAGTTTGGCAGTTTATATATATATATATATATATATATATATATATATATATATATATATATATATATATATATATATATATATATATATATATATATATATATGTATATATAAGACATTTTTATGTTTATACGTTATTTTATAGATACAAATATTTAAGTAAATGCTCTGTTTATAATAAACAGTATTAACGACATTTACCGGCCTGAATGTCCGAGAAATTTTCATAGAAAATTTTCGTCCCCCGAAAAACAGTAAAATCGACTTTACTAACCAAAACGTTCCTCTGTGGTTCAAGCGGTAAAGCACGCCAGTCTATATGGCGGTTCCGTATAGGGGACAGGTTCGATTCCTGTCGGAGGACGCATATTTTCTATGAAAATTTCTCGGACATTCTTGGTCGGTAAATGTCGTTAATACTGTTTGTTATAAAACAGAGCATTTACTTAAATATTTGTATCTATAAAAAGAACATATAAAAATGTTTTAAAAATAATTGTCGGACTTTGTCCATTTCATAATGTGTGACGTCATATATATATATGTGTGTGTGTGTGTGAATTTGGGTAAATGATCCCGACAGAGTTATACATTAAATGACAATTGGAAAGCTTTCATGAATGTGTATATATTTATAAAGTACGGGATGAGGATAAAAAGCTCCTTTTAAATATGAAATGTTGGAGTTATCTTGTCTGTTGGTAACTTGTCTGAATTTCAAACCCCCGCAAAAAGGGTAAATAACAATCCTTTTTAACTAAACTTATTTTAATCAGTATCCGAATATTAGGTTATTTCAATCTGAATTCCAATCTGCAAAAAATATATCGACTTATGGCAATCTGCCTAGGAAAGTTGCTTCAGCGTAGTTACTGGAAAAATCGAGCTACCATTCTCTTCCGTCAAAAAGCCAGTTCACCGACCTGTGTGAAATATCCCAAATTGTCCAAGCTCCCTAGTTTGTTTTGGTCCCCCACTTTTCATCTCGACTGGGTTAGTTTTTATATTTCCCATGTCCGTATGTATATTTTTGCCTTTCCCACTCCCTTAGCGAGAGAGCCTCTTGATTTTGTCCAATGGACAGAATATAGCGACCTCTTCCTTTTTTGAGGGTCGGACGGGCCCTACTAACATCAGATATGTTTAATTAATTTTGTGTTGATTTTTAGTTTGATTATCGGGTTTATATCCCCTCCCCTCTCATATTTAGAATTGTACATATATATTTTTAACCTTTAATTTAACAGCATGGGGTGCGTTTTCTGTAGGTCCCCCCCTGAGAGGATGAAGGTATTATGGTGTATGGAGGATTGATTGGTGACGGACGAGTTTTTATGGTGAATGTGAAAATTGTAATGAGTGAATGGGTCGTGTGTTGGATTTGCTAGGTATAAGATAGTTAAGTATCGACCAGCCTCACTCCCCTCCCCTTTTTCGGCCTTGTGCCACAATTGTATATTTTACAGTAAATATCGTGAGGTGTCCAAAATACTGTTTCTTTACCTTATCAAAAAGTTGGAGACGTTGTCACTAACAAAGGTTGATGAATAATGTCATAAAGTCCGTAAAACACCTGCAGTTCCCGGGTAATAATACAGTATTGGAAACACTGGAGCAAAAAAGTCATGTACAGAAAAGGTTTAATCACATAAAAGACGTGGGTTAATAATACACCAATAGAGAATACCTTATTGTTTTTCGGCAAGGCGTACGGCTCAAGCTCTACGTCTTGCGACCCTCTTCCTATGAGCAGACGTCCTACTCATAGTGAATGGACGAGGCTATATTCAACAATTAGTGTAGAGAAGGTCGGCCGTCTTTCTACACAACACATTTGAAATGAAAATAAATAAACAATTCTCTGGAATGACTAACGCAGACGACATGCCAACATTTTGGTATGACAATGCTGACAAACAATTTGGTAAGCCTGAGAATTGAAGAAAAAAAAATTCCCCCCAAGCAAAAATAAAACCTTGAGAAATTATGTAGCATTTGATGAAGTGCCAGTTCCGTGTTTCTGAAGACTCTCCAAGAGTTATCATAAGAAAGTCTAGAACAGATAGGAATTTAAATTTAAAGAATTCACAGGGAAACATCAAGATATAAATTTTGTCTGAAACTATTTTAACGGAGTTATAAATGATAACAAAAATATCTCAGATTCTATAACGAAGCGTTTTTTAAAAATTAATTTTAATTAATTAATGTTTGTAATTAAGCATTTGATAAATTGTGTCAAAGACATCTGTTGGCACTAGGTAACCATAATATATTTAGGAAGACTGTTAGAATAATCCAGAAGCTATAGTAGCAGCAAAACGCATTCGAGAGGATAGAAAATGAATTAAGTAAATATACAAAAATAGTAATGGGCGTAAGACAAGGATGTGTCTTCTCGCCGGACATACAACCTTGAGAGTGAGGCAATTCTGAGGGAAATAGAAGCCCTGCCATGATTCATTATTCGTGGACAAAATTTAAAAAAACATAAGATATACAGACGACACAGTGTTGACAGCAGACACAGAAAGGAAACTACAAGAATTCTTACAGAAGGTAGTGAAGGAAAGCGAGAAGAAAGGACTAAACATCAATTTCAAAAAACAGAATAAATGGTTGTTAGCAAAAAGGAAGAGTCCAACATACAAATTAATAATTGGAGATACCAAAATCAAACAAGTACAATAATTTTAATATCTGGGAAATGTTTTAACAAAGGGCAGAAAGTACGACACTGAAATCTAAGTTGCCTTCCAAAAGACAGGCAAAGAATTACGAAAGAATCAAAATTCGTAAGCAATAAAGTGAGGCGTACTGAGTTTTATGTAATATCAGATCTTCAAGATAGATAGATAGATAGATAGATAGATATTAAGTGACTGGGGTAGACAGATAAATAGATAGATAGATAAGTAGATAGATATCTAGATAGTAGATAGATGCGTAGATAGATTACATAGTAGATAGATAGGTAAGTAGATTGGTAGATATTAGATAGATAAGTAGATAGATAAGTATTACGAAAAAATCAAAACACTCGCGAAAAAATAATATAAAAAAATGAAAATAAATGTTAACTTTGGCAAATTCAACAGAACACGTCGATATTATTCAAGCATATTTGAATGGATTATTGCACTCTAAATACACCTTTATATATGCAGAGAGAAACAGAGAGAGAGAGAGAGAGAGAGAGAGTAGAGAGGGGGGAGAGAGAGAGCAGAGAGAGCAGAGAGAGAGAGAGAGCAGAGAGAGTGGGTGAGATTTGACCTAATGCCGCATTTAATCTATCTATCTATCTATCTATCTATCTCAGTCTATTCCTATCTATCTATCTATCTGTCTAAATATCTCAGTCTATTCCTATCTATCTATCTATCTGTCTAAATATCTCAGTCTATTCCTATCTATCTATCTATCTATCTATCTAAATATCTCAGTCTATTCCTATCTATCTATCTATCTATCTATCTATCTAAATATCTCAGTCTATTCCTATCTATCTATCTATCTATCTCAGTCTATTCCTATCTATCTATCTATCTATCTCAGTCTATTCCTATCTATCTATCTATCTATCTATCTATCTCAGTCTATTCCTATCTATCTATCTATCAATCTATCTAAATATCTCAGTCTATTCCTATCTATCTATCTATCTATCTATCTATCTATCTAAATATCTCAGTCTATTCCTATCTATCTATCTATCTATCTATCTATCTATCTATCTCAGTCTATTCTTATCTATCTATTTATCTATCTATCAATCTCAGTCTATTCTTATCTATCTATCTATCTATCTATCTATCTATCTATCTATCTCAGTCTATTCTTATCTATCTATCTATCTATCTATCTATCTATCTCAGTCTATTCTTATCTATCTATCTATCTATCTATCTATCTATCTATCTCAGTCTATTCTTATCTATCTATCTATCTATCTATCTATCTATCTATCTATCTATCTATCTATCTATCTCAGTCTGATGAATATCTATCTTAGTCTCATCATAGATAGATAGATAGATAGATAGATAGATAGATAGATAGATAGATTAAATGAGATAACCGAACTAATGCAAAGGGAATTGTTTGAATAATATCGACAAGTTCTGTCAAAGTGCATATTTATTTTTATATTATTTCCTTCCCGAGTACTTTCGAATGTTGCTACATTCGCTTTCTTGAGGGTTGTGCTTTGTGTATGTATATGTTACGATATATTTATATGGTGTGGGAACAAAATAAAGAAAAGAGAAAGGAAAAATAAGATGCAAATTTTCACACGTAAAAGTTGATTATTGCATTATATATATATATATATATATATATATATATATATATATATATATATATATATATATATATATATAATATAGAAAAACAACTGAAAAGTTGCAAATTAAAAAAAATTGAATGTTTTTTTGTGAAAGTATTTATTTATATTTTTTTTATATATTTGATATTTCCGATCGGCCCCGATCTTTCATCAGAAATGGCTGTTTTCAGAAGTTTGTTTACATTAAGTAGCGTCCGCCGCGAGACGCGGACGTCACGTGATATGGAATGCAACTGTGTGGAGGTTCTTGTAATCTTTTTTTAAATTGTGAATAAGTGTGTGGGAATATTGATTGTGGTTAAAAACCATGGGAATCCAATTTTTGTTTTTACTTTTCTTGTATGTGAGAAGTGTGTTACGAATTATGTGGGTAGTTTTATTTAGTGTTTCTTTTATTATATTTAAAATTAAAAGAAAAAAATTACAAATTATAAAATCTAAATTTAATCTCTATTACGTTTAAAATTATAAAATTACTGAGTAGAAAAGAAAAAATACATATGTTATTCAATTTATTTCTTCATTGAAATTACGTTAGAATAGACGTTAACATTGACTGGTCTTCCTGACAAAATGGATATATTTTAATTCCAAGTGTGTGCTAACCTCTCGCGTAAGACAATACAAACACACTCAGATTATAATACATAAGCATCCAGACATATTTAGATATATACACAGAAAAAAATGACGAGAAAGGAAAGTCCTCCAAAACCCCCCAAAAACCCGAACACACAGATACATACACAATTAAATGTGCATGCATTTTCTATACACATAGACACTGATAAATATGTACCCACATCCACATACATTGACCTAGACAGTCTGATACAACAACCAAGAAATATTCAAGACTGAAAGTGTTATTAAACGAATTCTAACCACTTATTAAAATATACCATATACGGGCAAATATACATAGATAAAAATGGTCAAATAGAACAGAGAATCAAAGAATAGGGAAAGAGAGGACATTAAAACAGATATATACGTTTAAAAATAACATTATCTAAAATATAAAAAACGAAAATTCTAAACACACAAACATATATAAAAATATATATTTTTATCATATAAGTCGATATACGCCTTATTATACATTAGGTGAAAGAAAATAAGATCTACCTACAGATATAAGTGTACAGTAACACATATATAAATATATATACACATACAAACATACACACAAATATATGTCTACACATACCCACACATATATATATATATATATACGCATACACATATGTATATATACACATACAGAAGCAAGTATAAATGTATCAACCACCATATATATATATATATATATATATATATATATATATATATATATTTTAAATAAAAACAGATTACATTAAGGTTCCATATAATAAATTATTTCACCACAGCCCTTCCAAAGGACAGTGGATCATCAGATTTATTTCCAAATGTTAAAATGAAAATATATTTACACATTTATGACGGGCAATAATAAGGAATTCCTTATTATTGCCCGTCATAAATGTGGAAATAAATCTGATGATCCGCGGTCCTTTAAAAGGGCTGTGGTGAAATAATTTATTATATGGAACCTTAAAGTGGTCTCTTTTTATTTAAATTATTAGCTCTGATTTACATTGAGCTCTCTGGATTTTATCCTCCTTGGGTCTACCCATACGGATTACCTAGTTTTTCCTAAACTAACTAACTATATATATATATATATATATATATATATATATATATATATATATATATATATATGTGTGTGTGTGTGTGTGTGTGTGTTGTCAACTTCAATTCTATACTTCTAAAATCTCTACCTGTACTCTGATATTTTATTCGGTAATCTTGACCGCTTCAACTTCAAGTCTAGAATTATCTCTTTCCTGTTATCTTGCCATTTCTAAGCTAATATAACTCCACACAGTAACCCTTTAACTTGAGTGGCTCTTGGGTCTTGTATTGGGTGAACATAAGTAAACCAAAAAATAATTTTAAATGAATAGTTACAAAATTTTCCGTAAACGAATTTGTGGTAACTGCTTCTTCGCGTTAAGTCACTTTCAGATAATGGGGACATTTTTTGTTCTTACTTACCATTCTTACTACAGCCACCATAATACCTCTGTGTCTCTATGAAGTCCTAACCAGTCATCATCATCATCATCATCATCATCATCATCACACTGGGGAGGATCCGAATGCAGAAGGCACACTGTATCTCCTCCCCAACGGCCTATCAATGGCAGCCATAGGCAATTCTGACAGTCATATTTGTTTTTTTACTCATAACCTATTTAAAATACTTGTGTTTGTTTTGGATTTGGTTATAACAAATAATAAAAAAATAATTTAAAAATGAAATCCCAATGAATATTTACAATGACGACCATGGAGAAAAGTTCATCAGAACAAATTACAATGAAAGTATTTATAGAAAAGGCAAAGGGAATTGCTAACCGAAGTGCCGAGATCGAATTCCAGTCGGGTTTGTTACATTAATTTACGTGCAATTACCCTTGGGGAAAGGTATGAATCCATCTCTTCTTCCTATGAGTAAATTGCAGGACAGGAAGGTCCTATAGCTTTGGGTGGCAACCTTTCCAGAACAAAGAGGACAACTCCGAATTCAAAACCTGAGTCTTTAAGTGGTCGATGACTAAACCAATTCTCCCACCGGACGGGGGTCTGGTTATGGGGGTGTTGTATCTCGTGTTTTCGAGATAACATAGAGGAAAATAAATAAGGAAGACAAACTCGTAGGTAAATACTGAAACAGAAGGTTTACTATGCGAAGGTACACCTAATGCTAACTCTCCTCGTCTCTGCTTCATTCTACTTATTTATTACATAAACGGACAGTTCCATTCATTTATGTCCTGCATGACACCAACAGACTGAAAAGAACTGGCACATCACAGAAGACGGACTCTCTTAATATACTATATTTATTTGAATATTTGTTCAATGTCATCACTTAGTTTACATTTACATGCTGACTACTGTCCTCATCTTTGTTGTCATTACAATATTTCAGCTGCTGTGTCCTTCTGCCTTCATCAAGTGCATATTGACCCCGGTAACTTGCAGGAAATTTTGAATTGAACCCTTTATTTAATCAACAGGTGTAGATTGTTTTCATTCCGCTGTCTGTAATAATTAAAAACAACACGAGATATCCCTAGACATGGGCAGTGGAATGAGAACATGTAGATTAAATAAAGTGTTCAGTTTGAACTTCCCTGTAGATTTTACCCAGGTCTACATACATCTGATGGAGGCTGGAAGGCAGAAAGGCCAAAATGTTGCAATAACAACAACAAAGATAAGGACAACAGTCTGCATGTAAATAATGTTAACTCCTCATCCTAGAAATTTAAACTGAAAGTAATCACTTTGCGTATATTTATTTTACTTCTTGTACTTCATCATTCAAAATCTTGCAGGAAATTTTGAATTGAACCCTTTATTTAATCAACAGGTGTAGATTGCTTTCAAGATGGCTAGAATTTTTTAGTGCTCATGTTTGAAGTCATGAAATTCATTTTCCACGTGATTAAGATGTATTTGAACTGCTAGGAAAACTCTACTTTTGGAAAGATATTAGAATTATTCAGAACTTATACTGGGAAGAAACCATCTGGGAGTAAGTAGATGAAAATTGAAAGGGATGTTAAACAAGGATGAGTTTTCTCATTGGATTTATTTTATATAGTAAGGCAATCCCAAAAGAACTAGAAGTCCTACCAGGACTTACTACAGGTGGGCATGTCAATCTTAACATAAAATATACAGATGACACGGTGTTGATAGCACACACACACACACACACAAAAGCTGTAAGAACTCCTAGAGGAGATAGTAAAGAAAGGCAGGAAGAAAGGACTAATTGTCAATTTTAAGAAGGGAGAATATATGATCATGAACAAGAAGAGCCCAAGATGAAAACTATGAAGTGGAGAAATCAAAACCAAGAAAGTACAGAAATTTATTCATCTGGATAGTGTTTTAACAGATAACAAAATATATGACATAGAAATTAAAAGGCGCATTGGAATAGTGAAAGGTGCCTTCCAAGATCTAAGCAAGGTATTAAGAAACAGGAAATTTTTATTAGAAACAAAGAAAAGAGTGCTGAACTGCTATGTAATATCAGTCTTCCTATATGACAGTAAATGACAGATAATTTCCTCACAGACGAAGAGGAGACTTGAGGCAACAGAAATATGGTTCTACAGAAGGATACTGAGAATAACATGGATGAAACATGTGAGTAATGAGTAAGTGTTAAGGAAAATGAAAACAAAATGGCACTTATGAATAGAATCAGAAAGAGATAGTTTAAACTTCTAGGACTCATGAAGAAAGTGGGCTGGGAGAATTTGACACTCATGTGACATATTGAAGGCAATAGAGAAATAATAAGTACTGTACCTAAAGATTTTGGACAGAACAAGGATTAGGATGGATAGTAAGGGGACAAACATTGCTTATAGCTACAAAGGATAGGAAGTTATGGAGATCCATAACCACCCACTGGTGTATATTTATGTTTTCGACATAATAGAGGAAAATAAATAAGGAAAACAAACTTGTAAGTAAGAAATGAAATACAAGGTTTACTACACGAAGGGAAACTTAGCAATGGACCTAATGTTAACTCGCTATTTACGCGAGCTCTCCACAGAGGGATGAGGCACAAGGCCGGTTTAACGTGGGTTTTTCCGAGCCTGTAGGCCTGGGTAAAAATTTCCTGTAGACCCCGTAATAACGAGTTTGGGTTTGTCTACTTCCCCAGACGAGAGTTTGCCCTTCGGCATAGCCTCGTCTGGGTTCCTCTGCTCGAAGGTGGAGAGTTCGACAAACACTAAGAGCTTAGCGCGCAGCTAAGACCGAATGCTAACTCTTCTCAACTCCGCTTAACCCCGATTATTTATATACGAGTGTCATTCAATAAATAAGGTGAATTTTTCGGTATAAGGACTTCTAATACAGATAGAAGCTTACTCTTTTTTATTTTATTTTTTTACTTCTTTTTCACATGGATTTAATTTCTTTTGCAGATTAAAAAAGTGCTCAATATCAGAGATAGAGCGTGTGTAAATATAAAAGTGAACATAGATGTCAACACTTAGAGGCGACAGTCTGTTTCATGCTAGATGCAATCGTCAGGCCTGACGATTGCATCTAGCATGAAACAGACTGTCGCCTCTAAATGTTGACTTATATATATATATATATATATATATATATATATATATATATATATATATATATATATATACGAGGGTCATTTAATAAATAAGGTGAATCTTTTGGCATAAGGACTTCTAATACAGATAGAAGCTTACTCTTTTTTATTTTATTTTTTTACTTCTTTTTCACATGGATTTAATTTCTTTTGAAGATTAAAAACAACTTTGCTAGTTTTGGCGATTAACAAAGATGGCCGACCAAGAAGCATGCTCCAGGATTGAACAGCGGTCAGTTATCAAGATTTGGTTGCTGAAGGGTGCAAACCAGTTGAAAATCATAGGAGAATGTCAACTGTGTATGGTGCCACATGTTTCAGCCAAACAAATGTCTACAAGTGGGCTAAATTGTTTAAAGAAGGACGGAGCAGTGTTGAGGATGAAGACAGGCCTGGGAGGCCTACAGAAGTGAGGTCTCCTGAGGTGATCGAATCAGTCAATGACCTCATTCAGTCTGACAGAAGGGTGACAGTGGATGGCATTGCAAGGACTTTGAGCTTATCTGTTGGGACAAACGCAGGGGTCATCAGTCAGAAGGAGTCATCTTGCATCATGACAATGCAAGGCCTCACACAGCAGCCCAAACGGTGCAGACCATCAACGAGCTGAGCTGGGAACTGCTTCCTCACCCCCCTTACAGCCCAGACCTTGCCCCTTCAGACTTTCACCTGTTTGGTCCCTTGAAAGCGTTCACGAGAGGCACGAAGTTTAAAAGTGACGATGAAGTCAAAAGTGTTGTGAGCGACTGGCAGAGACATCAATCCAAAGATTTTTATGCTGAGGTAATACGGAAGCTTGTGCACAGATGGGAAAAGTGTGTGACAGTGCTGGGAGACTACGTTGAAAAATAAAATAAAAAGTAAGCTTCTATCTGTATTAGGGAGGGTGAACTCCTCAGAGTTCAACAGCCTCTTTAATTGGCCAGTCGTGGTGAGTACGGCTACACCCCTGAAAACATGGTCAACCAGGATGTGGTTCCTTCAACAGGCGGCCTTAGATTTGGATTTGTTGACAAGAGATCGCATCTGCTACCGATCTCCAATTTTCAGTCATAATGAAATACCAGTTTCCATATGATCACCGAAGTTAAGCAACAATGAGCCTGGTCAGTGTTATATTCGTGAGAGAGAGAGAGAGAGAGAGAGAGAGAGAGAGAGAGAGAGAGAGAGAGAGAGAGAGAGAGAGAGGGAGAGAGGGAGAGAAGCATCAACAATTCTCGAATATCTTCTAGTATTTCTGTCTCTTTATCCACAAAGACATGTTGTGTGGATAAGGAAACACAAAGAGAGTCAGAAATACTAGAAGATATTCACACACAGACACACACAACCGCGCTCACACACACACACAAACACACACACACATTATATATATATATATATATATATATAAAGACTTGGGTATTTTAAATCTTTATAACTATTTCAATAGTTAAACAAAAAAATTTTGTTAGATATAGTTAAAATTTTTTTCAAACAACATCTAAT
This sequence comes from Acanthosepion esculentum, assembly GCA_964036315.1. Taxonomy (NCBI): domain Eukaryota; kingdom Metazoa; phylum Mollusca; class Cephalopoda; order Sepiida; family Sepiidae; genus Acanthosepion; species Acanthosepion esculentum. Next base: position 88,532,583 of record OZ038508.1, on the reverse strand, counting down.
ATATTACTACAATTAGATTTACGTTAGAAATATTCAAACACAGTTGCATTCCATATCACGTGATGACCGCGTCTCACGACGGACGCTACTTAATGTAAACAAACTTCTGAAAACAGCCATTTCTGATGAAAGATCGGGGCCGATCTGAAATATCAAATACATATATATATATATATATATATATATATATATATATATATATATATACTTTCACAAAAACAACATTCAATTTTTTTTTAATTTGCAACTTTTCAGTTGTTTTTTCTATATATTTCTATATATTTCTCTCTCTCTCTCTCTCTCTATATATATATATATATATATATATATTTTTATAGGGGGATTCTCAGAATAAATCTGTAGAGAAGACAAATTGAATAAAACGCACAATCGGAAAATAGGACATAGTCCTTTCCAACTAATTTCATCATCACATGTCTTGGTAAAGTCGAATGACGAAACGCGTCGGCAAGCAGTAAATACTATTTTCTTATTGCCTATTTTATCCAATATATATATATATATATATATATATATATATATATATATATATATATATATATGCATATATATATATAACGTAAATCATTCATACGAAAAACAAATAATGAACAAATAAATAAAAATTGAACACGCACTACATAATTGATATATATATATATAGATAGATATAAATATTTGTATCTATAAAAAGAATGTTAAACATAAAAATGTCTTAATATACATATATATATATATATATATATATATATATATATATATATATATATATATATATACACAAATAAAGAGAAAGAATAAATTAAGAATCCAACTTTCTTAGCATTTACTTTTTTTTTGATGTACTCGATACAACGTAGGGCAAAATTTACAACTCGGAGAAAAATCTAAAGATGAAAAAATGAAGGACGTAAATAAAAGCAAAATTTTGTGAACGTCCGCGTCTAAAAGAACATTTCATTCCTGAATACGCACGTTTATAAAACGGCGCAAAAAGTGTATTAAAAAAGACGAGGAAGAAATAGAAAAAAAAAATGAAAAAAAAGAAGGAAAATCCTTTAAAACCAGAACCCCCTGAAGACTGAAAATTTAACCATGAAACTTCGCAGTCGGGATAAAATTGATATTTAAAAGTTAAGTAATCTTCATATATATATATATATATATATATATATATATATATATATATTATGCGGACAATTGTCCCCATATTTATTACAATAAATCAGAAATATACACAGATGCTGAAAGGCCGAAACGTTGTAATAAATATGGCGATAAAGATGAGGACAATAGTCCGAATAATGTAAATAATGTACATAATATCTCAGAAATATAGACAGATATATATATATATATACCCAAGTGTGGGATTGGTATATACGGAGTAAATTCCAATAACCAACAATTGTTATTCTTTAAAGAGTGCTCAATACAGAGTAGAGCAGATATAATCATTTATTTAAATATTATAACATAAATATGTTAGAAAATCACTACAAAAATAGCCATTTCGTTTCGACACATCCAGTGTCTTATCAAGTGATGATGTTGAATGCAGAATAAAAATTTTATTCTTCATTCAACATCATCACTTAATAAGACACTGGATGTGTCGAAACGAAATGGCTATTATTGTAGTGATTTTATAACATATTTATGTTATAATATTTAAATAAATGATGATATATATATATATATATATATATATATATATATATATATATATATATATATATATATATATATATATATAGTATCGTGCAGTCGCAACGCTAACGTTGAATTTTAAAAAATTAGATGAGAGCGTTTTTTAATAATATGCCAATTTAAGAATTTCTATTTAGTTCATGCAGTGGCATTACTAAGACGCAAGGGACTTCTGGGAGTGAAAGATTTAAAAAAATCTTTAGAATGAACCGGAAACCAATACGAAACAGGAAACAAGGGATAAACCGCTACACCTGTTCTAAAGACCGGGGAGGGGTGTGATCCGGAGGATAGGTAAATTGTATACTATATATATATATATATATATATATATATATATATATATATATATATATATATATATATATTAGTTTGAATATTAAACTGTGGCGTGTAACTAGCAGTGAACATGTAGTTTTGATTCGTATGTCTATAT
>OZ038508.1:88365437-88525437 GCA_964036315.1 Acanthosepion esculentum | reverse complement strand
AATATTTTTATTAACAAATATGATGGAAACAAAAAGAAAAATAATCTAAATGAAATCGGCTAGAATATATATACAAAACACATTAAAAATTTTAAATTCCCAGCATCTCTCGTTCGTGTACATGTATAGTCGTATCAACGTAAACAAGTCGAGTCCGTTGAAGTCCTAAAGGGTGAAACGCGTCACACGAAAACTTTTTCTACTTTGTCATACATCTTTACCCACAAATTATTCTTGATATATAAAAAATTATATATCGTTATTCCATACATATATATATATATATATATATATATATATATATATATATATATATATATATATATAAATATATATATATATATATATATGTATATATATATATATATATATATATATATATATATATATATATATATATTATTATTTTATATACGCCGTACTTATTGGAAAGTGCTCAGTAATCAAGCTAACATATTCATTTGAACGGGTATGAGTTTGAAACCCAGGTTCACAAACTCATATTCATACAACTGAATATATATATATATATATATATATATATATATATATATATATATATATATATATATATATATGAGATAACGATACATAAGTTTATTGAAAATACTTTCAAAATACTCTTCAATACCCTACTTCATATTCAATGCGAAACAGATGCTTAATAAAATGTTACAAAATAGAAAAACGGGTCGTCTTGACAAAGCCAACTAATAAAAAAAAAAATTTTTCTACAGGCTAATTCTATCAAGGATTTGATTGTGTAATAATTATTTGCTCTGTAACATTGACCTCTTTTTATGGTTCAGTTTTAATATTTTAAATTATTAGGATTCACTTGGATTATATATCAACGGATTTATTACCTTTACTCTCTCTCTCTCTCTCTCTCTCTATATATATATATATATAAATATGTATATATATATATATATAAATATGTATATATATATATATATATATATATATATATATATATATATATATATATATATATATATATATATGTATGTATATATATGTATGTATATATATAGGATTAAAAATATTTACATTTTTCATATATCAAGAACCACTTTAAGAGAAAGAAGTATGTCAAAGAGTAAAAAGTTTTTGTTCAGTGTGTTTCATCTTTTAGGACTTCATTGAACTAAGTTTATATTTAAGTTGATGTGACTACAGATGTGTATTTGGTATATAATCTAACCAATTTCATTTAGAATTTATCTAATGTCAACTTAAAATTTGTCACAGATACGTCTAAAACAATAAAAGATTTAATTAATATAAAACAAAATAATAACCTGAACCATGGAGTAGGAATTTACTGTATCACCTGTAATAATTGTCACAAGAAATACATCGGAGAAACCTCAAGGAATTTAAATAAAAAAATTATATGAACACAAAATAGTTCTTTTACAAAACAATAAACTAAATGCATTAGTTGTTCACCTTAACAAGACTGACCACAATTTTGATTTAAAAAATGCCACTTTATTTAAAAGACAAAACAATTTACTAAGACGAAAATATTTAGAAAGTGATTTAATCATGAGATCATTCACAATAAATTTGCTTTCCATGTTCTTACGTTTCACTATTCTTGGCAGATCTTCTGTTTTCACAATGTATTTGTATATAATCTGCTATTTGGTAAATAATCTAACCAATTTTATTTAGAATTTATCTGTCAACATAAAATTTGTCACAAATACGTCTAAAACAATAAAAGATTTAATTAATATAAAACAAAATAATAAGCTGAAACTTGGAATAGGAATTTACTCTATCACCCGTAATAATTGTCACAAGAAATACATCGGAGAAACCTCAAGGAATTTAAATAAAAGTTTATATGAACACAAAAGAGACATTTAAAAAAAAACAACACATTAAATGCATTAGTTGCTCAACGTAATGGGACTGACCACAATTTTGAAATAAAAAAAATTAAACTGTAATTAAATGAGAAAATAATTCACTAAGACGAAACTCTTTAGAAATCACGAGTTCATTCTCAGTAAATTTGCGTCGAGCTTCTTTCAACGTTTTACTATTCTAGTCAGATCTTGTATTATCACAATGTGTGATATTTAATACCAAACAGGATGGAAACAAAGTGAAAAATAGTGTAATTGAAGCTGGCTAGATTATAGACCCAAAACACATGAAAAATTCTTAATATATAATTTCCAGTGTTTATCATTCTTGCGCATGTGTAGTCGTAGCAACGTAAACAAACGAGTCTGATGAAGTCCTAATGGTCGAAACTCGTCATATAAAACCTTTTTCCACTTTGTCATATATCTTTCCACCACACACACACACACACACACACACACACACACACACACACACACACAGACACACAAATATATATATATATATATATATGTATTTAGGAAATGGACTAAGACTGACAATTAATTTAATATATTTATTGTTTATACGTTATTTCTATCGATACAAATATTCAAGCATGTATATTTAAATTATAAACAGACCATTTAATTAAATATTTGTATCTATAAAAGTAACATATAAACAATATATATATATATATATATATATATATATATATATATATATATATATATATATATATATATAGATAGATAGATATTGATAATATTAGTGGTCAATATATATATATATGTATATATGTATATATATATAAATTCCCAAGAGGATAGAATCCAGGTAGAACTCAATGTCCAGGACAAAGTAAGAATATAATATAAAAGGCTTAAACCCTAATATTCCATGGTTATAATTTATTACATTGGAATCGTAATCACGATACAATTCATCAGACCTACAAATTCAAAAAGAAATCGGAAAATATATATAAAAAGATATTTTTCGATTTCTTTTTGAATTTGTAGGTCTGATGAATTGTATCGTGATTACGATTCCAATGTAATAAATTATAACCATAGAATATTAGTCTTTGAGCCTTTTATATTATATTATATTATATATATATATACATATATATATATATATATATATATATATATATATATATATATATATATATATATAACATGTTTGAAATAAAGATTGCTGCCCAAATATACATTATTTATATATATACATATTGAACACATTAGTTGGTCACCCTAACGAGACTGGCCACAATATTTAGAGACTGTTTTAATCGTAAGATCATCGTCAGTAAATTTGCATTCAGGTTCTTACAACGTTTCACCATTCCTGGCAGATCTTCTATTATCACAATGAAGAATATTTAATAAGAAAGAAAACGGAAACAAAAAGAGAAAAATCTAAATTAAATTGGCCAGATTATATACTCAAAACACGTAAAAAAATCAACATATATATATATGTATATATATATTTCAGTTTTTCTGTTTCTGACTAGTCTTGTGTCTATCGTCTCTTCATGTTAACTTAAATATAAATATGTCTCCAATAACCATGTCCTGAAGATGGTCTACTAGACCGAAACGTCTGACGTCGACATCAAAAAAAAAAATTAAAACAGTAAACTTACATATTCGGACTTTGTTTGTCTTTTCCACATTTTTCATCATATATATATATATATATATATATATATATATATGATGAAAAATGTGGAAAAGAAAAACAAAGTTATATATATATATATATATATATATATATATATATATATATATATATAATATTTAAAAAAAATATGATTCCTTCGCTACATAAGAGTTCACATGTTTCAAAAGCGAGAGCCGAGACCCCTAATATAATTTTTGAAATTAAGTTGAATTAAGGTGTCTGGTCACGCTTCCTCGTCAAGCGAGAATTTGGAAATATTATAATATAAGCTCTACTTCTGTATGGAGCACTGTCTTTTTAAAAATAAAAGCAAAAATACTAAGGAACTCCGGATTATTTACCTAACGTGTTCTTTCCTATTTTTCTGCATACCTGCATATATATATATATATATATATATATATATATATATATATATATATATATATATATATATATATATATGTATGTATGTATATCCAAATGAGAGAAAGAACAGATGGAGTCAAATTTCACTGTTCGTAGCATTTATTTAAAAAAAAAATGCTCAATGCAAAGTAGAACAATATATTATTATTATTATTTTAATTATAAAAGATTATAATAAAAACACATTGAAATCTCAATACAAAAGCTTTCATGTTTCGATAGTTTGATCGGACTTCTTCAGTTACTTACCATCGCCTGAAGAAGTACAATCAAAGTATTGAAACGTGAAAGCTTTTGTGTAGCGATTTCAAAATGTTTTTATAATAATAATAATAATAAGTACTCTTTGTTAATAATGTTTCATAATATTTTGTTAATAATGGTTAATAATGTTTCTTTCTTTTCCATTATTTTTAAAATAATTTCTCATAATTCAATCTCATTTTCTAACCTATCTGGCAATTGTACTAAATTATTTGTTACTAACTAATTATTACTTACTAAATGTTTGTTTTTTCCCCAGCTGAGATGCTGTTATTTATATATCTAATTCCTCTGGTGAATGCGTAAGCCACTTAAGCCTAATAAACGCGCCAACCTTTTCAGTAATCCTCATTCTACTTACTGCTGTTTCTCGGCAACGCGTACGGACAACGCCTTGTAGATTTATGAAATAAAAACAAGAAAGTTGCTCCCCAAACTTCTCTTTATGCTTCTAAAAACATTTTAAAGAGAAAATAATTGTAAAAATTAAAAAAGATATAAATAAAACAAAATATTTTCTTACTGAGAATATGGACAGTGTTCCCCACACCAAGAACGGTTGGTACATAGCTGATGTTTGAAGACAGTTGTCGAATGAAGGCACTTTCCTTGTTAGATCTGTTTAAGTTCTCTCAGAGATAATGGCTGGTTGCAAGCACTGACAAAGTTTATATAGAGGTGTTCATCATTTGAAAATTCATCGTCTTGGTGTGGGAAAAATGCCCGAAAACTTCCGCAGGAATAGAGTGGGTGGGAGGAAAAATAAAAGTTAAAGATAAAACAGAAAGAAAAAAAGAGAGAGAGAGAGAGAGAAAAAAGACGGAACCAAAAGAAAAAAAAATCCCAGAAAAAACAACAAAAAATAAATAAATATAGAAAAAAATGGAGGAACATTTAAGACAAACACTGTGCTCATCCACACCTAATGTGTGGCTTCGAAACGTCATTTGTAGAATATAAATCACGTGACGATGATAAGACCAACAACTGAGACGAGAGGAGGAATGACGGTATTGTTGTGACGTCAGAGAGCGGCCGCAATTTTTACGTATAATTTTATAACAAACGAAAGAATCGTGAAATGCTAAATTAACTCATTCTTGAGGATCGTTTAAATAAGCCCCTGTCGAAATATAATGCTTGGAATTCGTCTTTTATTTCTCTCTTGTCAGAAAAATTGTTAGACGCATTAATAACTGACAAATTTATTTGACTTCTTTTGGAAGTTATCATGCACTGAATGACGCAAATATGGAGAGATTTTTAAGTGCTGTCTTGGAGAAAAAGACTTCTTCTTCTTCTTCTTCTTCTTCTTCTTCTTCTTCTTCTTCTTCTTCTATGTGCCTATCCTTTCAGGATGTTGACATTCATGGCTCTCCACAACTTTCTTTCCTTTGTCGCTCTTAATAAATTTTGTTTTTGTCATCTCTCCTAAACCTTCCGTCATCCATTAACACAAGCTCTGTACGTGGGTTATGCAATGTTTTCTTCTGTCCCTCTTGCCTTCAATATGTCCTGTGAGTATCAGATTTTCCAAGCCCTCTTTCCTCTTTATGTATCCTAGAAATTTCAACTTATTCTTCCTGATATAAAATATAATTGCTCTTTTAGGCTCCATTTTCTCTAAAACTTCGTTGCTGTTCATATGGGCCATGTTCCTCTTCTTCTTCTTCTTCTTCTTCTTATTATTATTATTATTATTATTATTATTATTCTATGTTATGTGTCCCTTCAGGATATTGGTGATCATGGCTCTCCACAATTTCCTGTCCTTTGTAGCACTTAATAAATTTTGTCTTTTTGTTAGCTCTCCTAAACCTTGTTCTGTCACCCATTTACTCAAGCTCATTCTTCTTCTTCTTCTTCTGTGTTGTGTCCCTTCAGAATATTGCCGATCATGGCTCTCCACAATTTCCTGTCCTTTGTAGCTCTTAATAAATTTTGTCTTTTTGTAATCTCTCCTAAACCTTGTTCTGCCGCCCATTTACTCATGCTCATTATTCTTCTTCTATGTGTTGTGCCCTTTCAGAATGTTGCCGATCATGGCTCTCCACAATTTCCTGTCCTTTGTAGCTCTTAATAAATTTTGTCTTTTTGTTATCTCTCCTAAACCTTGTTCTGTCACCCATTTACTCAAGCTCATTCTTCTTCTTCTATGTGTTGTGTCCCTTCAGAATGTTGCCGATCATGGCTCTCCACAATTTCCTGTCCTTTGTAGCTCTTAATAAATTTTGTCTTTTTGTTAGCTCTCCTAAACCTTGTTCTGTCACCCATTTACTCAAGCTCATTCTTCTTCTTCTTCTATGTGTTGTGTCCCTTCAGAATATTGCCGATCATGGCTCTCCACAATTTCCTGTCCTTTGTAGCTCTTAATAAATTTTGTCTTTTTGTTATCTCTCCTAAACCTTGTTCTGCCGCCCATTTACTCATGCTCATTATTCTTCTTCTATGTGTTGTGCCCTTTCAGAATGTTGCCGATTATGGCTCTCCACTATTTCCTGTCCTTTGTAGTTCTTAATAAATTTTGTCTTTTTGTTATCTCTCCTAAACCTTCTTCTGTCACCCATTGACTCAAGCTCATTCTTCTTCTTCTATGTGCCGTATCCCTTCTGGACGTAGGCGTTCATGGCTCTCCACAATTTTCTCTCGTTTGTCGCTATTAATAAATTTTGTTTTTTTGTTATCTCTCCTAAACCCCGTTCTGCCATCCATTTACCCAAGCTCGCCAGGTAGGTTATGCGTTGTTTTTCTCTGTCCTACTTTCCTTCAGACTGTCCTGTGAGTATCAAATTTTCAGAGCTCTCTTTCCTCATTATGTGACCTTCTTGATGTTAAGTATAAGTATCCTTTTTGTTTCCATTTTCTCTAAAACTTCGTTGTTGCTCGCATCTTCGGTTCATGATATTCTCAGCATCCTTCTGTAGAACCATATTTCTGTTGCTTCAAGTCTCTTTTTCACCCCGAAGAGATTGTCCAGTATTCACTGTCATATATGAGGGGACGGATATCACGTAACAGTTCAGTATTCTTTTCTTTGTTTCTAATTGTTGTGGATTCCGGGATGAAATCCGGTATCAAAATAATAACAAACGCCAAGAATGAATATAGGAAAATAAATGTATTAACGTAATAATACAAACTGGTAATACAGGTTAGTAGATCCAGGAATGCGGGGTTAGTAGACAAATATATAGATAGTCTTTGGTATCGACGTATCGCTGTATGACTTCTTACTGAGTCTAATTGCTTGTTACTGTCACTCTTGTGCTACCCTCCTCTATTACTACTCGACGACTCAACGTTCTACTACTACTACTGTCCGACTTGACTTAACATACTGCCGGGTATTCACTGGCAGTAGTATATGTATACCTTGGGTGAGTCCATTTGTGTAAAAAGAGGAGACGCCTCAATACTAACGAAATTTTGCTGTTTCTTAATACTTTGCTTAGCTTTTGGTAGGCATATTTTGCTATTTTAATGTTCAGTATCGCGCTTTCTTTTCCTTGATAAAACACTTCACAATAAATTCTTTGACGGCCATTTTCAATTAGAAATAATTGGTAGTATTTTTTCTTAAGATATAAGCAGCAACGTACTTTAGATCTACAGAGTTTTAAAACTTTATCTACGATATTAAAACGGGTTTTAAAAAAATCAAGGAACGAAGCGTTTCTTATGAGAAACATTCTTAAAAGAGAAAGACGATATTATAAGCAGCATTTGTGAATGGATAAAAACGAATACCTTTTTATAAATTTAGAAAAAGATGACTAGAAAGACCCGTGATAATTTCACGGTTTTCCTATTTGAATTTTCTCATGAATCTTAATTCTTCAGTTAATGATTGAATAAGCTCATGGCGAGTTCTACGACAATAAAATATCCGTAGAAATTTCCATATCGCATCGTTAAATATTTCAGCTTAACAACTTTAACAAAATATTGCAATAACAATCATGAATATGAATTCTGGTCGTTATTTTAAGAAGTAAGGGGATACAAATGAAAAGATTTGAAATTGACAACTTTTTCCATTTCACTGAAACAGACGTTAAACACTTCTATCTTCCCTTCTTTCTTTCTTTCTCATTGAACCCAGTAGTGTCTCTAATATGTCTTTTCCGTCTTTCCATGCGATCAAAATGGAATAGTCCATTATTTATGAGGTTCTGACAGGAGACGTTAAAAACTTTTTTCTTTCTTTCTTTCTTTTTCACACTAAAACCATGTAGTGGCTCCGAAATATCTTTTTTTTCTTTTTACACGATGAAAATGGAATAAGGTTCTGGCAGGGCGTAAGAAAAAAAAATTACATAGATAAAGCCCTTCGTAAAATGTGGGCTGTACTTGTCAGAACAATTTTTTGTATCTCTTTGAGGCATGGACTTCCAGGGATCCCTTCAATCAGCCTACTGGAATCTTTTCCAACCAGTCCAACGGCTCCAACTACAACAGGGATGGTTGATATTCCCATGTGCCACATTTTTGAAAGTTCTATTTCAAGGTCCTTGTATTTTGACAGCTTTTCGAATATCTTCAAAGATACATTGCAGTCTGCAGGGACTGCCATATCAATAAGGAGGCACTTATTTTGTTTGTGGTCTGGTGGTTGGCTTTGATTGTTTTGTCAGTGTGTATTGTGTAGTCCCATAGAATTGTAACAGGTCCTATCTCCGTAACCGGGTCTGGGTGGTGTTCGTACCAGTTTCTTTCAGTTTCCTTCCCGTAGGAGTTGCAAATTTTCCAGTGCAGATATTGGCCCAATCTGTCATGCCGGGTTTTATATTCAGTGGGTGCTAATATTGTGCAACCTGATATAAGATGATCAATCGTTTCTGGATATTTGTCACAGAATCTGCATTTTGGGCTAAAATTATTATTATCATTATTATTATTATTATTATTATTATTATTATTATTATTATTTCCTCTCATTTCTGTTCCATATTCATTTCCTTCCGGATTTTAACCAGAGACCAAAGGTCACACATGGCATCATGAGATTTTCACTGAACATTATAAAGCATAATAACAGCATAATAAATAAATAAATAAATAAAAACGATAAAAACAAAATAAAAACAACCTAAGATCACACACATTTTACATAGATAAAACCCTCCATATAATGTGAGCTGTACTTGTGAGAACGAACCAGAGGCCTAAGGTCAGAAATGGCATCATGACATTTTCGGTTTCAGCTTTTAATTCTGCACCGCGCAACTGCAGATGTAATAATAATAATAATAATAATAATAATAATAATAATAATAATAATAATAATAATTGTTATTATTTGTTGTAACATCTTGCCAGAGAGTAATTTTGAGCGCTTAATTACCAAGTCCCCTCCGGGTGTCTGTGAGTAAAAAGAGGCGCTGTCGGGGAGTTATCTATGCACATTTGGGATGTTTCGTTTAGATGGAGACGGGTTTTCTGAATTCTATGTGCAGTTCCGCACATCTTTTGTAGATCTGAGATGCTGATGTCTCCAGGAATTGTACTCACGTGATTTTCGGTTCCTTTTTTAAACATACCCAAGACCCAACAGGGATAATCATAGTTTTAAATTTCCACATTTTTGTTTCATTTTTTATTTTTATTATTATTATTATTATTATTATTATTATTATTATTATTATTATTATTATTTGTGTATGTTATGTTTCCTGTTTTGTATCCTGTAGATCCGGGTTCAAACTATGGCTCTTAGTCTCTGGAGTGGAATTGTAATTTATTTGATAACCCTTTCCTTACTATATGGGATGCTCCTAGAAGGGCGATCTTCTGGGAATCTGTTATTATTATTATTATTATTAGTAGTAGTAGTAGTAGTATTAGTAGTATTGGTATGCTTTACAAGCACCGGGAAGAAGTCACTGTCAAGTCTCAAGACGTCAAACAAGCACTTTTCGCAGGATTATTTGCTGCGAATCTGATGTCAACAAGATGTTTCTAGAAATTCTTTGGAATCGACACAAGTGCTCCAATGAAAATTGGCACAACCTTGTCATGTACATTCTTCTTTTATTATTATTATTATTATTATTATTATTATTATTATTATTATTATTATTATTATTATTATGTGTGGTATCATCTTGCCAGAGAGTAATTTTAAGTGCCTAATTACCAAGTCGCCTCCGGGTGTCTGTGAGTGAAAAGAGACGCCGTGGGAGAGTTATCCATGCACATTTGGGACGTTTCGTAAAGCTGGAGAGGGTTTTGCAGATGATGCACAAGGTAATCTTTTATAAGGTCTGAGATGCTAATGCATCCAGGAATTGTACTCACATGATTATCGGTCCCACATCTTTATCATACCCAATGACCCTATCGCAAAAGGGATAATCGTAGTTTTAAGTTTCCACATTTGTAATTTGTCTGGATAATGTTCCTACCACTTGTCAGCATACGACACACGATAATACGGACAAATCTGTCAATGTTCTGCCTAATGTTATCATTTGCGTCTACATTATTATTATTATTATTATTATTATTATTATTATTATTATTATTATTAATGTTCCCGTGTCGTCAAAAGTGGAGTCAATTGTTAGAAAGTCTTAATAGTGACCAATGAATCGTTTAATTAATCCGGTCCCGTTTATAGATTATAGGCGTTCAATGGTATCTATTCGTCTTAAACATTTTATGAATCTCTATCTCTAAAAGACAGGATATGTGTGTGTAACGAATGCACGGCCGCAATTTTCGACGGATTTGCATCAAAATTTACATGCACATGCTCCAAGTTAGTAAAAAGGCCAAGACCGATATTGCATCGATAGTGGAAATAATCGATTTTTTCATGCTTCTACGGCAGTTTTCATGTAGTTTGCGGCCATTTTCTACTGGCCAGAGTGAGAGCCTATAGTTGGCTGCCACGAATAGGCAGGAAGTTTCTATTGGCCAGCGTGAGAGCCAACAGCTGACTGACACGAATGTTAACTAGCATGCTAGCATGCCAAAAAAAAAATCGATAGCTGCATTCGTCACAAGCGGGAAAAATTTAAATCTGCATGACACTTTACTCCAATTGGCTCATTCGCTTGCTTAAACTCAACGTTGATTCTGATTCTGCAGAACTGGGTTGGGTGTGAAAAAATATTTGTTGTTAACATTCTTTTTCCATTCGGCTTTTCCAGTTACGAGTCCTTTTTTAAAGCTGATCGTTTTGTGTTCATTTTGTTTAGTTCTTTTTTCGTAACAGATATAATGTTTAGTATAGAGCTTAGAAAAAATTCGCAGTGTGAGATAGGCAAGAAGTAAGGCATGTAGCAACATCAGCACGGCAAAGGGCACTCCTTAAAGGCAAGGAAGGGCAAAAATATTTATAGTCAAGTGATAGCGATTGCTGTATGAGTCGTACGATTTTTGAATCAAGCACGGGCAACGCCGGGCCTTGCTGCTAGTACATATATATATATATATGTGTGTGTGTGTGTGTGTGTGTGTGCGTGTGTGTGTGTGTGTGTGTGTGAATAGCATATTCTTTTAACTCAACCACGCAGGCTACAATTCTAAATTTTGTTGGTATTTTTTCTTAAATTGTTTATAAATATAAATCCTAGGGCAGCTTCTCGAGAAAACAATTCTTGTTTATTTTTGTTTCATAAATGAAAAAGGCGTTGCCCGTGCATATTTCAGAAAAGCAAAAACAAACAAATGTTTATGAAAATTTAGTTAGATATATGCTTAAGTGTCTCAAGTAAAGAGGACCATAGCTATTCGGGTGTATCAAAAGTATTTTCAGTTTTTATATTTTCATAATCTTCATTTAATAAAAACACCGGACCATTTTCATATTTAGGTCTGAGGGATCAGTTGTGCTTATAATAAGAGTGTGTTGAGATATGTATATGTATAAGGGATCAGCTGGGGCCGACGAACGTCGCCGGTATATTGTTACGATAATTCCTTTTAAAGCTGTCAAAATACAAGGACCATGAAATCGAAATCCCAACTATGTAGCACATGGGAACATCAACAATCCCTGTTGTAGTTGGGGCCTTAGGATTGGTTGGAAAAGATTCCAGTAGACTAATTGAAGGGATCACTGGAAGTCCATGCCTCAAAGAGATACAAAAAAATTATTCTGACAAGTGCAGCCCACACTTTACGAAGGGCTTTAGCTATGTAATTATTTATTTTTATTCTTTTTTATTTTTTATTTTTTTTGCAGTGGAAAGTGTCATGATACCATATCTAAACTTAGGGCCCTGGGCGGGACCCGGAAAGAAATGTGCAAACGCCAGATATCAAAGGAAATAAAAATAATAATAATAGAGTCATAGATCGTATTCAGATGTATACATGAAATAAACTTTAAAAGGGCTGTAAAAAAGGAAAACACTTTTGATACACCCTAATATATAACAATAATAATAATAGTAATAATATTTTAGTGGAGTCAAAGATAGTCCACACAACATTTCGACCGTTGTAACATCCGGCCTTCTTCAGGTGGTTGGAATGAAAAAAACCGAAGGGTACATCGGCCGAAACGTTGTGATACATATGGCAACAAAGATGAGGACAATAGTCCGAATAATGTAAATAGTGTACATAATACCTCATCTCAGAAATATAGACAGATACTGAAAGGCCGAAACATTTTAATAAATATGGCAACAAACATGAGGACAATAGTCCGAATAATGTAAATAATGTACATAATACCTCATCTCAGAAATATAGACAGATACTCAAAGATAGTCTTTAGATCTTTACATGAAATAAGCTTTAGAGTAAAGGGGGCTGGAAAAATGAAAATATTTTTGATACACCCTAATATATAATAATCAAACCATATAATAATTACCAATGTGTATTTGTTTATATATTCCCTGTCCCATCTGTAGTAGGAAGGGTAATAAATTAATTTAAGTTAGTAAATTTATGAGTGATTTAGCCGTTTTAATAATCTATATAAACAAAATATTTATCTGTATTTAGACAAAATTATTTCCCAAGCAAACTGAACCGTTTAATTCATCAGTTCCTTTACTCCTACATTTCTAATATTGCAGTCTTATTTGTTCAAGCCTTTCATGTGAGGCACTCAGATAACTTTGTTTATTAAGTGATCGTCTTTCTTTAACTTGGTCTGGAAATGGGCTTTGTAGTCGCCATCTTTATCGTTCTGCTGTTCATCTTTTTCTCCCGAGAGATATTTCCATTTCACTGTTATATTAAACTAGCAGCATGGCCCGGGGTTGCCCGTGCTTGATTCAAAAATCATACGACTCATACAGCAATCGCTATCACTTGACTTGAATATGTTTGCCCTTCCTTGGCTTTAAAGGAGTGCCCTTTGCCGTGCTGATGTTGCTACATGCCTTACTTCTTGCCTATCTCACACTGCCTTGGTTCAAGAGGGCGGCTGCTCGAAGACGCTATGCCTGGCAACAGGACTCTTCACCATGCCACACAAGCAGGAGAACCCAGTCTTGGCTGTCAAACAATCTTTGCGAACAGCTCACCCCTCACATCTGTCACCTAACTCCCCAGACTGCACCCCCTTGATTATTATGTGTGGGGCACAGTTGAACGAGAGACCAACAACTTGTAACACCAAAGATGAACTGAAGGCAAGGATTATGGCAGCATTGACCAATTTAAACAAGGAGACCATCCAGAAGATTGATAACGATTGATCGCTGACGAAGGGATGGCCGAATGATGTTTACAACTGTGCTAATTAAGGCTATAATAAAATTTCTGAGAAGACGTATTGTAATCATTTATACTATTTACATTATTCGAACTGTTGTCCCCGGGGGACGAAATAAAGGGTTCACTTCGAAATTCCAATCAGCTGAAGAAATTTGCAACGAAGATGAGGACAACAGTCCAAACAATATAAATAGTGTATATATATATATATATATATATATATATATATATATATATATATATATATATATATATGATAGAAATTGTTAGGAGGATTTGATAATTATAATTAAGTAATTCATTGAGTCTGAAAGAAACAGAGCATTTACTTAAATATTTGTATCTAAAAAAAAGAACGTATAAACATAAAAAATGTCTTAAAATAATTGTCGGACTTTGTCCATTTCATAATGTGTGACGTCATTTGTTTACATTTGGATACGCTTTGAGCAGATATGAATGTACGTGAGAGATTCATCGAAGATTGAAGTTTAAAAGCAGTAAAATCGACCTGCCTAATCGAACGTTCCTCCGTGGCTCGATCGGTTAAGGCACGTCAGGCTATATGATGGTTCCGTATAGGTTACAGGTTCGATTCCTGTCGGAGGATGAATATTTTCTATGAAAATTCCTCGGACATTCAGGCCGGTAAATGTTGTTTATTATAAAACAGAGCATTTACTTGATTATTTGTATCTATAAAAAGAATGTATAAACATAAAAATGTCTTAATATATATATATATATATATATATATATATATATATATATATAATCATTTCATCATAGCAAGGCGATAATGCCACTCACTAAGACGCTAGGAGCTACTGAGAGTTTAAGAATGAAAAGACTTTAGTGAGGAGAAAGGACAGAGTTTAGGTAGACAGAAAATGTTGAGATTGACGTTACATTAAATTTTTTGAAGGATACAAGAAATCAGAAGAGATTTCCACAGACTAGAAGTGCGAGAAAATAAACTATTAGAATAGACCTTGCGGTTATATCGAGCTAATTAAACAATAAACGAAGATACCAAGGCAGAGGGGAACTCTCTGCCTTTGGGCAGAGAGGAACTCGGACGAGGCTCCGCCGAAGGGCAGAGCCTCGTTCGAGGTGGTTGACCACCCCGATCCCGTTTATACGGGATCTACGGGCTATTTTTGGTCGAGCCTACGGGCTCGGGTACCCCACTTTAAACCCGGCCTTGTGCCACATCTGTCCCTCGTGGGGAGGACACTAAATACTGTCGCAGAGTGAGTCCTTTTTGGACGACTCGGCGAGACGGTAGAACTCTCTGCCTCTGAGGTGGTTGACCACCCCGATCCCGTTTATACGGGTTCTACGGGCAATTTTTGCCCGAGCCTACGGGCTCGGAAAGCCCACATTAAACCGGCCTTGTGCCACATTCGACACACGTGGGCGTTCGGGGAGATTGACCAACCCGATCCTGTTTATACGGGCAATTTTTGCCCGAGCCTACGGGCTTCGAAAGCCCACATTAAACCGGCCTTGTGCCACATTTAACACACGTGGGCGTGTTAATGAACATCGTCGCAGAGTGAGTCACCCAGTGACGGGAACAGTTGTCTCGGCGGGGAGGGACTCGGACGAGACTTTGTCGCAGGGCAAAGGTAGATAGTTCCTGAACCCGTTTATACGGGTTCTAATGGGCATATTTTTGGCCGAGCCTACGGGATCGGTAAGCCCACATTAAACCGGTCTTGTGCCACATTCGACCCATCTGGGAGGGTTGTTAAATATCGTCACAAAGTGAGTCAGTCAGTCAGTCAGAGACAGAGTGGCGTCAGACGATTACTGTAAGACATTGGAATAGTGATACTGGTCGAGACAACCTAGTTCTCTCTAACCTAACCTGATTGTTATTACTAACACTTCTACTTCTTTTGTACATATTCTGTTTGTAATATATCTGTGTTACTCCATACCTGTGTTCGAGTTATTCTTCATTAGTTCTACCTTGGACCATCACCGTGGTACAAGGAACCTGGACCATCACCGTGGTACAAGGAACCTGGACCATCACCGTGGTACAAGGAACCTGGACCATCACCGTGGTACAAGGAACCTGAACCATCACCGTGGTACAAGGAACCTGAACCATCACCGTGGTACAAGGAACCTGGACCATCACCGTGGTACAAGGAACCTGGACCATCACCGTGGTACAAGGAACCTGGACCATCACCGTGGTACAAGGAACCTGGACCATCACCGTGGTACAAGGAACCTGGACCATCACCGTGGTACAAGGAACCTGGACCATCACCGTGGTACAAGGAACCTGGACCATCACCGTGGTACAAGGAACCTGGACCATCACCGTGGTACAAGGAACCTGGACCATCACCGTGGTACAAGGAACCTGGACCATCACCGTGGTACAAGGAACCTGAACCATCACCGTGGTACAAGGAACCTGGACCATCACCGTGGTACAAGGAACCTGAACCATCACCGTGGTACAAGGAACCTGGACCATCACCGTGGTACAAGGAACCTGAACCATCACCGTGGTACAAGGAACCTGGACCATCACCGTGGTACAAGGAACCTGGACCATCACCGTGGTACAAGGAACCTGGACCATCACCGTGGTACAAGGAACCTGAACCATCACCGTGGTACAAGGAACCTGGACCATCACCGTGGTACAAGGAACCTGGACCATCACCGTGGTACAAGGAACCTGGACCATCACCGTGGTACAAGGAACCTGAACCATCACCGTGGTACAAGGAACCTGGACCATCACCGTGGTACAAGGAACCTGAACCATCACCGTGGTACAAGGAACCTGGACCATCACCGTGGTACAAGGAACCTGAACCATCACCGTGGTACAAGGAACCTGGACCATCACCGTGGTACAAGGAACCTGGACCATCACCGTGGTACAAGGAACCTGGACCATCACCGTGGTACAAGGAACCTGAACCATCACCGTGGTACAAGGAACCTGGACCATCACCGTGGTACAAGGAACCTGGACCATCACCGTGGTACAAGGAACCTGGACCATCACCGTGGTACAAGGAACCTGGACCATCACCGTGGTACAAGGAACCTGGACCATCACCGTGGTACAAGGAACCTGGACCATCACCGTGGTACAAGGAACCTGAACCATCACCGTGGTACAAGGAACCTGGACCATCACCGTGGTACAAGGAACCTGGACCATCACCGTGGTACAAGGAACCTGGACCATCACCGTGGTACAAGGAACCTGGACCATCACCGTGGTACAAGGAACCTGAACCATCACCGTGGTACAAGGAACCTGGACCATCACCGTGGTACAAGGAACCTGGACCATCACCGTGGTACAAGGAACCTGGACCATCACCGTGGTACAAGGAACCTGGACCATCACCGTGGTACAAGGAACCTGGACCATCACCGTGGTACAAGGAACCTGGACCATCACCGTGGTACAAGGAACCTGAACCATCACCGTGGTACAAGGAACCTGGACCATCACCGTGGTACAAGGAACCTGGACCATCACCGTGGTACAAGGAACCTGGACCATCACCGTGGTACAAGGAACCTGGACCATAACACCAAGTTACCAATCTAACGGTACGCTTAAATTCAGGCACCCGAGGCATCAGAATAACTGCCATAAAATATTTATAGGAAAGAGAGAGGGAAGCCAGGTCAAGAAGTCAGAATATGGCGATTAACATTGAATTTATATTTTTGAAGATTATACTTATCAGCGAAGCAAGTAAGAGGAAGGGAGTTACACTGTCGGGAAGTGCAAGAGAAGAAGCTGTTGGAGTAGAAGTGGCAGTTACATTTAACTGTTTCAACAGTAAAAGGGTGGGATCTAGATGTCAATCTAGTAGCACGCTTAAACTCAAATGTCCGGCGATCAGGGAAAAAAGATTATCAAAGCAGTTGCCATGAAAATATTTGTAGAGAAGACAGAAGGAAACGATGTCATGGAATTGGAAAGTGACTGAAGTCGAGATGCCAGGTCAGGACCCATAAAATTGCGGATCCTTCTTTGGATTTTGTCGGGAATCTCGAGTTGAATAGCAGAAGCACCAGACCACATATGATGTCAATATTTAATACACGGGCAAGTGGGAGATACAGGGTGCGGCTGGTATTTGAGGACATACAGATTTAAGATTAATACTGCTTCTCAATAACTTCTAATGCATTTATTTTTCTGAAAACAAGAATGGCAAACCCTATGATAACAAATGAAATAAAAAGACATGCTGTGATTGTGGCATTAAAGACTGATGATAGCGATTTGGATATTGCACATTTCCTCAGTGATGTGCACAAAATTTCCTTCAAGTTTTATGGTATTGGATGTTGCTAGTAATGAAAGACATGTAATGCCACCACACTTTTTTCCACAAGGTTTTAGAGTAAATGCTCTGCTTATATTGAAGTTCTACAAACAGTTGTCAAGCCCTCGATTGACAGCATATGCAACGGCAAGCCTTACATATTCCAGCAAGACTCGGCTCCATCCCACAAGGCTCTAAGAACACAAGAATGGATGGCTGACCATTTGTACGACCACATCACCCCCAACATTTGGCCTCCTAACGCTCCAGACCTCAGCCCACTAGACTATTATATGTGGAACGTTGTTGAGAAGGAGGTTAATAAACAGCCTCATAACACCAAAGACTCTCTTAAAGCTGCAATAGTTCGAGTAATGTCTGACATAAATAAGGACCAATTAATCAGAACTTGCAGCCGATTTCGACATCGTGTAGAGGCAATTATTGATGCTAGTGGTGCTTTTATTGAATAAAATTAAATAATAGTTAGCTAAATTTCATGTTTACTTGTTTGTAATCAAATATAATTAGATTCATTTGTTCAGCAAGTTTTTTTTTTTACTAATCCATAAAATCTGTCCTCAAATACCAGCCGCACCCTGTATATAATTGTGCAAGATGGATTCTCGTGATAGAAATACAGCGTACAAATCAGCAGCAGACCTATCAATTAATTCCATATAAGCACTCCACTTTATGTCATTGGAAAACGTGAGACCAACATGTCGCGATGTGCTGCTCGTCTGGAGGTTGACATCAATCTGGAGGTGGTGGTATCATATAGATTTCGCTCAGTTGATTAAGGAAAAAGATTTCTTTTTATTTGAATTCTATTGTCCAACTTATTTGTCGGTTTGTTCCTGTAGGTCTGTAGGTTTTAGCCAGAACCACCCGTCTTCGAACCTTGTAGACTGGCGCTACAAAATCGCAAAGAACTGTACCAAAAAACAAACGATATCACTTGAGGAATACTAATACCAACGTCTACAATGGAGAGCACATGCTCCTCGAAAAGAAAATAATGACATAATCAATATGTAGACATTACACACAACTTCAAACAAAAGGTTAGGAAGGAAACACTCATTAATACTGGAAAGAGCTATAACAGTTAATGGTTTTGAGTAGACTACAAAATCTTCGACATAATGTAGCGACGGAGTGTGAGAAGAAAGGACTAAGCATAAACTACAAGAAAACGGAGATCATGGTCGTCAGTAAGAGGATGAGCCGGAAATGCGATCTGAAGGTCGATTACACTAGAATCAAGCAGAAACGGAAGTTTAAATACCTGGGAAGCGTCTCGACCGCGGACGGTAAGTGCGACACTGAGATCCGTAGGCGTATAGGGATGGCCAAGGACACATTCCAAAAGCTAGGCAAGAGACTGCGAGACAGGAGGATATCTTTGGTAACAAAGAAAACAATACTGGACTGTTACGTGACATCTGTCCTTCATTACGGCAGCAAATATTGCACGATTTCCTCAAAGATGAAGAAGAGGCGACAGAGATGTGGTTCTACAGAAGGATGCTAAGAATATTATAGACCGAGAGTTGAGCAAGGATAAGATCTTAGAGAGGTTGCACACAAGGAGGAGGCTTTTTACTTAATATCAGGAAGAGGCAGCTGAAGTCTCTGGAACACATAATGAGGAAGGAGGGCCTGGAGAATCTGATACTCACGGGTCGAATAGAGTGAAAGAGAGACAAAGGAAAACAACGTGTGACATACCTGGCGGACTTAAGCAAGTGGATGATAGAACGTGGTCTGGGGGAGGAAGCAGATGGAATGAACTTGTTGAGAGCAGCAAGGGATAGAGGGAAGTGGAGAGCCATGATCGTCCACGTCCTGAAAGGACACTGCACATAAAAAGGAGAAAGAAAGTTTTCCTAAAAAATGTTCAATACAAAGGTTTTATAAATTTCAACCGACTGTAGTACTTACTGTTCGGTCAATGAATACAAAATGTTTCCTTACAAGGAAACAGCTAATATTACCATTGCGATTATAAATGTAGAGAACAGGTATTACAGTTTGATTCTAGCTCCATAGTCAGGAGGTGGAGGATAGCTTAATTCGAATTGTATTGGCTGATCGGTCAATGAATGCTGAATGTTTCCTTATAAGGAAACAGCTAATATTATCATTACCATAGAAGATGAAGAGAACAGATACTACACTTGGTATCTACTTGACCCCCCCCCCCACTGAGTCAGGTTGTGACACAAGGTCGGTTTTTAACGTGGGGAGGGAGGGGTTTGACCCGAATGTTTCCACCCGGGCCGCTGGACTTTGCTGGTCTTAGCTGGTCTTAGCTTGTCCATGCTGGTCAGAGCTGGTCATAGCTGGTCTTGGCTGGTCTTAGCTTGTCCAAGCTGGTCAGAGCTGGTCAAAGCTGGTCATAGCTAGACGTAGCCGTGATACTACCAGCGCAGGGACGAATCCCTGTGCCAGGCATGTATCAGTGATCGAATCTCAGCCAAAAGGCGATCATAAAGCGAGCGATCCGAGAACAGATACTACACTTTGATCCTGGTTCGATGTTCAGGAAGTGAAGAATAACTTAATTCGAGTAGCACTGGCTTCTAAGGAAATGGCTAATAAAAGTCTGTTCCAATAAAGGACGTTCAAATTTATAAAAATATATGGCCCAAAGATTCCGCTTGCAAAAAATGCATACCAAACAGTGGCCTTTTGTGGATGCAGTGGTTTTTCAACAATCTTCCTTGGATTTTCATCAAATGCGACAATTCTGCTTATTAACAAATCCGCCAAGATGAAAATGGGCTTCATCACTAAAGAGGATTTTTTGCGAAAAATCTTCATCGGCTTGTCTTTGCTCATGCACCCAATTGACGAAAGTACGGCGCTCCAAATGGTCAGCAGGTTTAGGTTTTTGTGTCAATTGAATTTTGTAAGCATGTAAAGACAAATCTTTTGTGAAAATTCGATGCAACTTTGTTGTGGAGAGGTTCAATTCCTCCGCGCGATGACGAATAGCGGGGTCTGGATTTTCGGCCACGTTCTCGTGCACTGCAGCAATGTTCTCAGCTGAACGGCGTAAACGAGCACGCAATGGTGTTTTCACATCTGCTACCAACCCAGTTTGTTTGAATTTACGAACAATTTTTCCAATTGCACTCTCGGTTGGTCGATTATGTTAACCAAAAATAATCGCGAAATGCATTTCTCTTTGAACGTCCATTTTCGTAATAGGCTTCGATAACTTTAACACGTTGTTTGTTAATCTTTCCAGGCTTGAAATTGCCGAAGACGTAAGCTGTTAAATATGAAAGAAACAGAAAGAGTTATTAGACGCTTAAAATTAATTCGCATTTAAAATCGGTCCAAGTTATCGGAACAGCCTTTATAATATCGCCATTTCTTATGCGAGCTTCCACGATCATCGAGACAACTTCAGCTTATAGGAAAAACCTTAAAATGTCTAAAACATACTTGCTGAAGAATGAAGACCAACCAACATATACATCTTGCCAATCTACAATCACAGCGAAACCAATTCTAACTAAATGCAATGACTTAGCACCTGTAAGATAAAAATACTACAAATTTACCAACACGAGAAAACTATTTGAAACTATCAATGTAATATCTTAACTTAAAAAATAGGTTTACATCGAAACATATAACACCTGTAATAAATTATGTACTGTTATATATGTCTATATAACATACGTTTACCTGAAAGTATAAAATTATGTACTAAATATCTGTAATTGATGGCATGCAATCGCGTACAAAATGTATTGATTTCGGTATTAAATAACCCGTAGGGGTTAATATGCCGGGCAAACATGCGCGCAATAAGACGTTGGGTCAAAAGGACTATTTTTCCTATGGTTATCTAATAAATAAATAGTGTGTATTATTTTTGTCGTTGATTCTCAAGAAGAAAGAAAATGAATAAATTCACTTTCATGTTTATTATAATTCTAATCATAGCTTTTTAAAAACAACAAACACTGCCAAAGAGGGAAAGTAGTTTTAAAAAAAGCGAGTGTCATGGATAAACTGTTCTTTTGACACGACGACTTACTGCTTCTGTTTATAGCTAATACAAATAATACTGTTAACTATTATTACTTGTAGGTATAAAAAGACAATAATAAAATGGAAAAACGAGTCAAAGGCAACGATTTAGTATCTACAGGGTGACCCCAAAAAACGGGAACTTTTTAACAATCCAATAAAACCAAGAGTGATAGAAGAAAAATATTTAATTCATAGTAATTGAAACCTTAAAACATGCCATTTAAGAAACAATGATGGAATTTTCATTTTTTTAAAATTACGTCCTGTAGATGGCGTCCTCCTGTACGAATGCATTCTTGAAATCTGCTGTTGAGATTCCTCATTGACTGCTGCAACATCTCAGCTGGGATACTGTGAATTTCATTCTCGTTACTAAAATGGCGAAATGTTTACTCGCTCAAGGTCACTGTCTCGCAGTGTTGCCACTTGCTCATGTCTGGCAATACGCACTTCAAAAACTCCCGTTTTTTGGGGTCACCCTATATTATTCCACTAGTGGAAGGTATTTTAAGATGTTTTGAGTCCATTGCTATCCGTCGATGCTTAGAATATTGCTGTCATATATGGTCTTGCTATTTACCTGGAGCTCCTTGATAAGGTCCAAAGAAGAATCGGCAATATTATTGGTGCTGATCTATCGGATCGGCTTCAATCAATTTCCCACCGTCGTAAGGTGGCCTCTCTGTGTCTTTTTTTATAAATACTTTCAAGTATTACGTTCGGGTGCTACCTTGAGTGTATGAATTTAAGCGCTATATATTCGAAATCGCATCAGTTGATAGTCGGACTGGCTAGATGTAGCCGTAGGTTCTATGCTAACAGTTTCTTTTCTCGCACTTATCGCTTGTGAAACTCCCTCCCAGTTCTATGCTTTCAAGCCAACTTTAATCTGTAGAAATTTAAATGCAATGTCAATCGTTATCTACTGTCCTCCAGATCTTTTCTCTTTCTACTCATTACTAATGCCCCTCTTCTTAATTTCTCCATATCCTGCAACCCATTGCGTCTTAGGGGCTGTACTGCCTTCCTAGGTGGGGTGGCGGTGATAGCGATTAAAAAAAATATGTTTTTTTCAAAATACCAGGCAAGTGTTAATTTTCTATTATGTGAACGATAATATATTCTCTGCTTTTGATTCTGGAATTCTAAAGAAGGAAACAACATCAACAACAATGTAAAGGACATAACCCAAATTTCGCCAGTGAGACACGCTGCAAGAGCCACTCCGTTTCGCGAGGCTCGTCCCTTAATCGAGACGCAATCGCGCCAATCCTCCGAAGGAACGCCATCGAACGAGGGCCAATAACCCCTGAAGTCTCCACTTCCACTGGAGTAAAAAAAAAAAAAAATCTATCAGCAAGAGAAGAATATTTAACTATTTTTTTTATCTCTGCGTCCCGGGCAACGGACCCCGGCTCAACCGCGGACCTGATCAAATTACCGTCCGAAAATGTATCCGCACAGGTCGCATCCCAAATCAACGACTTCCCCATTTTAAAAGGGAAGATGGTAATGCCATCCGGTCGCTTTCCATCACCCCGGTCGGGGCCTACGGGTTCGATTTGGGAAGGGAACCCAGTTGCATCCAAACCTCTTTTGATGATGTCGTTTTTTGCTGCATGCCGTGGAAAGCGGCCGGCACTACGACGACAGGAGAGAGGATGCAAACCAAATTCATCAATGGAAGCTCCATATCTTTCTGGAATTTATTATGCAATGAAAATAACCTCTAAGGGATGCCATTTAGAAATTTGGTTGCAAACTAATATTTGCAATCGTCCTGTTACGAAAAAGTTCAGTAATGACAATACTTTTTATACATCCACACAATTTAAAAAGGAGCGTTATTTAATCGAAACTAACTCGCCATTATCCGAATTCGTTATGCCCCTTGATTCCTTAGGGAACTTTGGGTCGTAACAACGCCTCTCCAACGGACGCAGTTCCGGGAGATCCTCTTTAGCTCGGCCCATATCGTACCGGCTGCCTTCCCGGGGGATTTTCACAAGCACGCGTTAGACGGTCCACTTTGGAGGACTCTTCCTCAGCCATGTCGTTGTTTAA
This sequence comes from Acanthosepion esculentum, assembly GCA_964036315.1. Classification (NCBI taxonomy): domain Eukaryota; kingdom Metazoa; phylum Mollusca; class Cephalopoda; order Sepiida; family Sepiidae; genus Acanthosepion; species Acanthosepion esculentum. The sequence goes on along the minus strand of OZ038508.1, from coordinate 88,501,072 downwards.
AGATATCTGTTTAAAGGTTTCTGTAACAAGCTAGTTTTTAAGAGGAGTGTCTTTCGTCTGGCTCCTAACCCACAGACCTGTTGAGCTAGCTTGGACCTGCTAAGGGCCGAAGCACCGCCCACATAGCTTGGGGGGGTCGTTGAAGCACGCAAGCCGTCCTACCATTTGTCCGAAATACCATTTTTTTTTCTCCAGAAGTGAAGTTAAAATTCGATTGTTTTTATGTTGCGCTGAAAAAAAAAACCCCAAAACAAACAAACAAAAAAAATAATTTAGAAAATCTTTTTTTTTTTTTTCAAATACGCTTTCTTGTCTCAAAAGAATCACGTTTTTAATTATTTTACGACTGACTTCTTTTGGGTGTGGAACGGAAAATGTCACCGAAGTGTTGATTGAAGAAAGACTTGTCTGATGTCAGCTTTGAAACTAAAGACTTTTTTCGCTCGTCAAATAAATATTCTTAAGAGATAAGTGTCGTGCGTGAAAATTAGTGATTGCTAAAAGTTTCGCTTTTTCACATGAATGTCCTCTAAATATTTATGGTTAAAAGTAACAGGAGACATGTTTAGGCTTATCTGATATCTTCCGAGGTTTATATCTTAATAAATATCAACCAAGTAAAACACTGGCAATTTTCAGGAACATCCGTTGTTTTATCAGCCTAAACATGAATTAATATGTGTCTTTATTTTTTTTAAATTAATTACCAAGAAAAAGAAAGAAAGAAAGAAAGAAAGAAAGAAAGAAAAAAGTGATTCCTCGAAGAGAAAATGGTTTTTGTCTAACAGATAAGTGGTCATTACAGGCAAAGAACATCAGATATGAATTGATGTCGGATGAGTCATTCTTTAAGAATTCACAATTTTTAGATCAATGGTAGCATTCGCAATACCATCATTTGAACAATATTAGAGAAATCTTAGTAGCGTCTTAAAAGTTTACGCAACATTTTATGTCATTTACGCAGAGTTGTTTCGAAGATTTATGAAAAATATAAAGGCTAGCATTGTATTTTTTACAGTTTATCAACATTTTGTTGGTTATTTGAAGAATGTTTGGAGTAAAATTCATATGGAAGCATAATATCTGCAATGCAATGGAAGTAGAATGTTTGCAGTAGAACGGAAGTATCAGAATGGAAGCAGAATATCTGCAATGCAATGGAAGTAGAATGTTTGCAGTAGAACGGAAGTATCAGAATGGAAGCAGAATATCTGCAATGCAATGGAAGTAGAATGTTTGCAGTAGAACGGAAGTATCAGAATGGAAGCAGAATATCTGCAATGCAATGGAAGTAGAATGTTTGCAGTAGAACGGAAGTATCAGAATGGAAGCAGAATATCTGCAATGCAATGGAAGTAGAATGTTTGCAGTAGAACGGAAGTATCAGAATGGAAGCAGAATATCTGCATTGCAATGGAAGTAGAATGTTTGCAGTAGAATGAATGTAACATTTTCTCATAAAAATGGAAGTAGAATATATGCAGTAGAATTTTTGCAGTAGAATGGAAGTATTATGTTTGCAGTAGATTGAATGCAGAATTCTTACAGTAGAATGAATGTAGAATGTTTGTAGTAAAATGGAAGTGGACATTTTGCAGTAGAACGGAAGTAGAAATTTTGGAATAGAATGCAAGTAGAATGGAAGTATCAGAATGGAAGCCTAATGTTTGCAATACATTGGAAGTAGAATATTTGCTATTGATTCATTTTGGAAAACGTGAAGCCAAATAGGCGCAATGGGATTCTCTCACAGGGTCAAGCATCAATCTTGCTGATGGGGGCAGGGAAATTTCTTTGAGGTAGTTAAATGAAAGTAGTTTAGTTTTGGAGGCATTAAAATTTACACACCAATTTACTACCCCAGTTAACCAGTGATTGGAGATCCTTCTCAAGAGCAGCGGCCAGGTTAACTTTGTCAGTGCTGCCGGAGTTACGGTTGACACAGGAATAAATGGTAGTGTCGTCTGCATAGATGCCTATTTGAGAACTGGTGACATCAGGAAGTGTCATTGATGAATATTAGAAACAGTGTGCAACCCAGGATAGAGCCTTTCGGACAATAAACGACTGGAAATCGCGGAGAGCCATGATCGTCCACGTCTAAGTCAATTGATAACAGAGCAGGGACCAAAAAGACAAAGAGGTGTAATAAAAGTGAAAGTATTACTTCCAGCAATAAACGACTGGAAATCGTGGAGAGTCGTGAACGTCAATGTTTGAGTAAATGAAAAGCAGAACTAGGATAAAAAAGACTTTGTCAGAAAGAAGCAACTATTGCTGAAATTGGTGAGGATTATGATCGCCCACATCCTGAGAGACAGAGAGAGAGAGAGACAGACAGACAGAGAGAGAGGGGAAGGAGGTAGGGAGAGAGAGTGAGAGAGAGTAAGGAGGTAGGAAGAGAGTGTGAGAGAGAGTAAGGGGGTAGGGAGAGAGAGAGAGTGAGAGAGAGTAATGAGGTAAGGAGAGAGAGTGAGAGAGAGGGAAGGTGGTAGGGAGAGAGAGAGGGAAGGTGGTAGGGAGAGAGAGAGGGAAGGAGGTAGGGAGAGTGAGAGGGTGAGAAGGAGGTAGGGAGAGAGAGTGAGAGAGAGGGAAGGTGGTAGGGAGAGAGAGAGGGGGAAGGAGGTAGGGAGAGTGAGAGGGTGAGAAGGAGGTAGGGAGAGAGAGTGAGAGAGAGTAAGGAGGTAAGGAGAGAGAGTGAGAGAGAGGGAAGGTGGTAGGGAGAGAGAGGGGTAAGGAGGTAGGGAGAGTGAGAGGGTGAGAAGGAGGTAGGGAGAGAGAGTGAGAGAGAGTGAGAGAGAGTAAGGAGGTAAGGAGAGAGAGTGAGAGAGAGGGAAGGTGGTAGGGAGAGAGAGAGGGGGAAGGAGGTAGGGAGAGTGAGAGGGTGAGAAGGAGGTAGGGAGAGAGATTGAGAGAGAGTAAGGAGGTAAGGAGAGAGAGTGAGAGAGAGGGAAGGTGGTAGGGAGAGAGAGAGAGGGGGAAGGAGGTAGGGAGAGTGAGAGGGTGAGAAGGAGGTAGGGAGAGAGAGTGAGAGAGAGTTAGGAGGTAGGGAGGGAGATTGAGAGAATGTAAGGAGGTAAGGAGAGAGAGAGAGGGAAGGTGGTAGGGAGAGAGTGAGAGAGAGAGAGAAGGAGGTAGGGAGAGAGAGAGTGAGAGAGAGTAAGGAGGTAGGGAGAGAGATTGAGAGAGTGTAAGGAGGTAAGGACAGAGAGTGAGAGAGAGAGGGAAGGTGGTAGGGAGAGAGTGAGAGAGAGAGAGGGAAGGAGGTAGGGAGAGTGAGAGGGAGAGAAGGAGGTAGGGAGAGAGAGTGAGTAAGGAGGTAGGGAGAGAGATTTAGAGAGAGTAAGGAGGTAAGGAGATAGAGTGAGAGAGAGAGGGAAGGTGATAGGGAGAGAGTGAGAGAGAGTAAGGAGGTAAGGAAAGAGAGTGAGAGAGAGATGGAAGGTGGTAGGGAGAGAGTGAGAGAGAGAGGGGGAAGGAGGTAGGGATAGAGAGTGAGAGAGTGAGAGAGAGAGGGGGGAGGAGGTAGGTGAGAGTGAGAGAGATAGGGAAGGAGGTAGGGATAGAGAGTGAGAGATTGAGAGAGATAGGGAAGGAGGTAGGAAGAGAGAGTGAGAGAGTGAGAGAGTGAGAGAGAGAGGGAAGGAGGTAGGGAGAGAGAGGGAAGGAGGTAGGGAGAGAGAGAGAGAGCGAGAGAGAGAGAGAGAGAGAGAGAGTGGGGTGACTGTAGGAAAACCTTCAATATTTCCTACGGGTTTCTCATTGTCTTTGCTTCTATTCGAAAGCGAAGAAACATAGAAAAAGTCATGTCTCTTTTCTCAGTGTTTTAATTCCGTTTAATGTTTGCTGAAAGTAAAACGCATTTATTGCTAAGAGTAGCGTCAAGTGAAAGCGAGGCTCATGCACAAACAATTTGCAGTTTAGAGACAGTTGCCAAAAAAGTTGCAAGTATAAAAACTCTGGCACCAAAACCTACATACCAAATAATTCTATGCATGTCCAAGAACAACGACCCGACTCCGAGAGTTTGTCATAAAAATCGTTCTTTTTTTGTTTATTGTCTTTTCTAATATCATCTTTATTTCTTTGTTTTTTTTCTTTCTTTCATGTTTTCTTTCTTTCTTTTTTCTTTCTTTTTTTCTTTCTTTTTTCTTTCTTTCTTTCTTTGTTTCTTTGTTTGTTTCTTTCTTTCTTTCTGCTTCCCTTTCTCCATTTATTTTCTATTTCTGTCTTTCTTTCTATCTTTGTTTTTTATATTTAGCTTTATATACCTTGTCATTTCCTAATATTATCTTTCTTTCTTTCTTTCTTTCTTTCTTTCTTTCTTTCTTTCTTTCTTTCTTTGTGTCCTGTTTGTTTGTTTCTTTCTTTCTCCCCCACTTTCTTGTTTGTTTGATTGTTTCTTTTATTGTTTCTTCCTTCCGTTCCTTCTTATTTGTTTGTTTCTTGTTTCATTCTTTCTTTCTTTTGTCTTTCTTCCTTGTTTCATTTTTCTTCTTCCTTTCTATTCCACATATTTCTTTCTTTCTTTCTTTCTTTCTTTCTTTCTTTCCCTAGTTTTCCTTCTTTGATACTTTCTTGTTTTTTTCTTCCTTCATTTCTTTCTTTCTTTCTTTCTTTTTTGTTTCTTTCTTCCATGCTTCTTTTTTTTGCGTGTTTGTTTCTTTTTTTTAATTCTTTCATTCTTTCTTCCTACCGTTCTTTCTTTCTTTCTTTTACCTTCCTTCTTTCCTTCCTTCCCTTGTACGAATTTCTTTTGTTTCTTAATCTTTGTATCAATTCTTTCGTTCGTTCTTTCTTTCTTTCTTTCTTTCTTTCTTTCTTTGTATATTTTTGTTCTTTCTTTTTTCGAATCCTTTCATATACACTCAGCCATTTTGATTTCAAGATATATTTTGTAGCCTATCTTTCATATTTTGACAGCTCACCTGCTAGTCTGCCCTGAGAATCATTTTGCCATTTACTCTGGCTTGAGGTTCTGCCACAAGCCCTGCTGAGAAATGCGCAACTATTTTACCCACAAGGCAAGATTTTTTAATTTATGCACTTTTCTCTTTCTCGTTTTGCGGCCCTTTCTTTCTTTCTTTCTTTCTTTATTTCTTTCTTTCTTTCTGTCTGTTTGTCTGTCACATCGGACCACACTTTTCCTTCTCGTTTTGTTTTCCATATATTTTCCTCTTGCCTTTCTATCTCTATATCTCTTCCATCATTCATATTAATCTCGTAACAGATTTTACAAGTACAGATTACTTGCACTAATCACAGTCCTCAGAAACCAGCAAATAACGAAGGCGTACACTCCCAAAGTTGAACGGCCATGAAGCCCTAAACAAAAAAACCTTCCACGCCTAATACCACGCGAGGTTAATGAAATATACATTTGGAATATTTTCGCTGCATTTCAGATGTCACGCCGCGCCGCGCCACCCACAAACATCTGTGCATGTTTCAGGGAAGTTGAGGAAAAGCTCTCCTTAGCAAAACATAATGAATAATAATAATAATAATAATAATAATAATGAAGGAAATGCTGTATCTAACAAATTAATTTCTTTTGGCCCACGCCATTTCCAGCGGAGAGGCAGGCGACAAGGATGTAAGAAATATTGGGATCCTATTCGCTGATATCCAGTCAACTTACACCAATGTAAAAAAAATAATCTATCTATCTATCTATCTATCTATCTATCTATCTATCTATCTATCTATCTATCTATCTATCTATCTATCAGGCTGTTCACATCTATCTATCTATCTATCTATCTATCTATCTATCTATCAGGCTGTTCACATCTATCTATCTATCTATCTATCTATCTATCTATCTATCTATCTATCTATCTATCTATCTCAGTCTGTTTGTATCTATCCCAGTCTGTTCGTGTCTATCTATCTATCTATCTATCTATCTATCTATCTCAGTCTGTTCGTGTATATCTATCTATCTATCTATCTATCTCAGTCTGTTCGTGTATATCTATCTATCTATCTATCTATCTATCTATCTATCTATCTATCTATCTATCTATCTATGTCTGTTCGTATCTATCTCAGTCTGTTCGTATCTATCTATCTATCTATCTATCTATCTATCTATCTATCTATCTATCTGTGTCAGACTTGGGCCTTCGTTACCACAAAAACAAAAAGGAATGTCAAAATGATTGTTTTTCCCTTGACACCGCTATTATTTTAACTCCCTACACTCCTCGGCAATGTTTATTGTTTTAAAAAACAGTGATTAGATTTAAAAAAAATATCTATCTATAGATAGATACGTAAATACTTATATATATAATTTGTATAACACACACACACACACACACACACACACACACACACACACACACACACACACACACACATATATATATATTACCGAAAAGCAAAAAACCGTTGATGTAACTAACGGACAACGTGCCAAAACCTAAAACTATTGAAAAAAGAAAGCGAAAAAGGCCTAAGACAAACGTACCTACTTACCAAAATTAAGTCCTCAAAGCCTTGATTGCTTAGACCAGAGCAAAAAAAAACTTAACAAAGTTAAATCCTATGAAAGGATGGCTCTAGTCGTAACCCGAGTTTCACGCTCGCGTGATCTTCAGATGACTTCTGAATATATATATATATATATATTTGAAAACGCAGGGAAGCTTTCTCCTTTAAGGACCCTTTTTAACCAACATTTCGACAGAAGAATTCTTTGGTAAATATTAACTTGACAGAATAACAATTCACATCCCGAGAAATGAAAAACTTGAAAGGAAAGTGTGTAGAGTGTGGCCGTTGCACTATCGCTCACTTCTCTTGTTTATAGCAGTGCTTGAAACGAAAGTGTGTAGAGTGTGGCCGTTGCACTACACCACAGAGATTCCGCTAGTAACCCGTAGTTTAGTGCGAAGGTAAACCTTCCCCACGTCCGACAATCACTTTATTCTTCGAATCTTGGCCCTTGCGACTTTTTCCAAGAATCAAATCCCACTTGGAAGAAACAATATTCCAAGACGCCGAGGAAATTCAAGAGAATACGACGAGGAATGTTCCGGGATGTGCTGCCGCCAACGACGTCGGATAAAGTGTGCGGTTTCAGAAGGTAACTACTTTGAAGGAGATTAACTGCCGAATTGATGTGCGTTGTAGTTTTCTTTTGATAGCACCAGTCCTGTTACTTTTTGGTCAGGCCTTGTATTTAAAAAAAACATATTTTTAAGAAAAATACTCAAATGTTATAAATTTTTAAAAAATCCAAATTAAAAACTGAGAAATATTTAATGTTTAAATTGTAATTTAAATTTGAATCTAAATTTAATTGCAATATATACCGACAATCTTTAACTTTCACTCGCGCACACACAAAAAAAACCAGTGTGCCAAAAGGGCATTTTTTCCTTGACACCGCTATTATTTTAACTACCTTCACTCCTTGGAAATGTTTATTGATTTAAAAAGCAATGATTAGAATTGGAATAAAACTTGAACATATGAAAGTGAATTTATACATTTTCTTTTTTCTTGAGAATTTAAAAGAAAAATAATAAACACTATTTATTTATGAGTTTATTCACACTATTACCACATCTAAGCTATACTATGTAACTTGTTATAGATTGTGTATGAATGAAGACAAAAGGACAAATTTTGGCAAACTTCGAACCTACAAAATAAAAAAAATGGATTATTTTTCCCTTGACACCGCTATTATTTTAACTACCTTCACTCCTTGGAAATGTTTATTGATTTAAAAAGCGATGATTAGAATTGGAATAAAACTTTAAAAAATGAAAGGAAATTTATACATTTTCTTAGTTCTTGAGAATTGATGACAAAAATAATAAACACTATTTATTTATTAGATTATTATTAGAATGGTTGGTAAAACATCGGTTAATTGTTAATCGATTCAAAGTTTATAAAATGGTAATTAATAAGGATTTCCTCACAAGTCACATGTTTGAATAGTTTAGTAAATTTTTATAAATCTATGAATAAAAATTTTATATTTATTTCTTTATGTTGTGGATTCCGGGATGAAAACCGATATCAATGAATAACAAACGCCAGGAATGGATAAGGAAAATAAATGTATTAACGTAATAATACAAACTGGTAATACGGGTTAGTAGATCCAGTAATGCGGGTTAGTAGCACTAATATATATACAGTTTTGGTATTGAAGTATCGCGGTATGACTCCTTACTGAGTCTACGTGCTCGCTAACTGTGACGCGTGCCGCCGTCTCTGTGTGTGACTTACTCTACTACTACTGAACTCTACTACTCTTCTGTCGTTCCGTCTCGACTCCTTCACTCTTCGGGTATTCACTGGCAGTAGTATATGTATACACTGGGTGAGTCCTATTGTGTAAAAAGAGGAGACTCCTTAACACCCCCCCCCTCCTTAGATAGGGAGTTAGTATTTTTTATCTTATGGTTGATGATCAGAGGTTCAGTAAATTTTCTCTTCCTGTTTGACCTTCTAAATTCTGTATCTTCCTGTGGTCTTTGAATCTCAAAAGCTTCAAAGATTGCATCCATTTAATCGTCATTTTTTGAGGGTGACGAGCTTGGCTCGTCAACCCGTCTTTTTTGTATTTGGTCAATATGTCTTCTTTGGGTAAACTTTTCGCCTTGTACTGTGTACATCACATTCCCCAGCCTGTTAATTATTCTGCCAGGCTCCCAGTAAGCCATATTGTTTCTGAACATTCTAAAATAAACTCGTTCTCCTGGTTTAAATGATCTCTTTGGTACAATAGGTGTATACTGGTTTTTGTTCTTGTTTGGCAATAATTTATCAAACACAGACCGTATTCTCCGGGAAAACATCCATTCCGCTGGTGAAAGAACAGATGGTGTGTTCGTGTTAGGTATTATTCTGTATACTTGGAGGAACTGCTGTATCACTTTTCCCTCGGTACATCTTCGGCATTTTTTAAAGTTCTTTTTAATGTGTCTACGAATCTTTCGGCTTGTCTGTTCGACCTCGGGTGGTACGGATTTATCTTGATATGCTTTACTTGGTATGTCTCACAAAATTCTTTGAAGTCACTGGAGGTAAATTGTGTACCGTTATCCGTTACCAAGCCATCCACGACGCCGAATCTGGCGAATAATTCCTGTATACAGTTTATAGTATTTTCTGTCGTCGGGTGTTTGAATCTGGAAACCTCAGGCCATTTACTGAAACTATCTACTATTATTAAGTAGTAGTAACCTTCTATGGGTCCTGCGTAATCCACGTGGATTCTGGACCACGGTCTGTCAACTTTAGGTCATGGCTTTTGTATAGAGGGTGGTGCTCTCGCCGCAGCATCACAGCCTTTACAACTTTCCACCATTTGCGTAATATCATTGTCCATGTTAGGCCAGTAGACAAAACTTCTTATAAGTGCCTTCATCCGGTTTTTTCCCGGATGTCCTAAATGAAAATCTTTCAAGATTCGCCTTCGTAGCGACTTCGGTATTACCACTCTCTCGTTATACAATAATATGTAGTCACAGATTGAGAAACTGTCTGCTAAATTCCTTTTCTTCTCTTCTATTTTTTCTTGGTATTCTGAATAAATTCATCCTTTTCCGCTTCTCTTCTTATCTCTAGCAAAGTCACAGGTAGTTCCTTTATTGTATTGTATAACACTTTACTGATTTCATCTTCAGCTTGTAATGCCGCTATTACCGAGTCTTCCAACGGTTCGCTTTTCGCCGGTATTAATCGCGATAGTCCATCAGCGTGCCGAATTTTCTTTGATGGTAAGAACTCAAGTTTGAAATTGTAGTTTAGTAACACAGTCCCCCATCTTAAAAGTCTGTTTGCTGTATAGACTGGTAGACCTATTTTGAACCGAAAATCATAAGAAGAGGTTTGTGGTCCGTTTGGAGCGTGAACTCGCTCGCATAAATATATCTGTGAAAACGAGTTATTGCAAATATTATGCCTAATACCTCCTTTTCGATATGTGAATAGTTTCTCTCCGCCGGAAATAATGATCTAGATGCGTGCGCAACGGGTTTCTTTGTACCGTCCCGCATCTTGTGTAGAATACACGCACCTACCCCATGTGAGCTCGCGTCACTTGCAATAATGATTTCTTATTCGGGATCGAAATGTGTCAGTGCTAGCTCCGAAGTTAATTTTTGTATTATTTACTTAAACGCTTTTTTACAGTCTTCTGTCCAATTCCAATTATTCTCCTTTTTTAGTAACTCATTTAGTGGGGCCCTCAATTTATGCATATTATCAATAAATTCGCCATAGTAGTTAGCTAAGCCCAGGAAACTTTGTAATTCTGCAACATTTTTTGGCTCAGGCATGTTTTTAATTGCCGATGCACTCTCTGGGTCTGGTTTCCTGCCACTTTCATTAATTATCTGGCCTAAGTATTTAATTTCATTTAGGAAAAAAATCACACTTTTTTCCTTTTACTTTAAACCCAAAGTCCTGAAGTCTTCTGAAAACTTCCTTTATGTGTGATGTGCGCTCTTCAACATTGTCGCTCTTAATTAGAATGTCAATTCTGGCTGCAACTTTTACCCCGAACGGTAGTCTGTTGAATTTGTACAACCCTTTGTGCGTATTAATACATAGAATTTTTGTACTCGCTTCTTGTACTGGGATTTGCAGATAAGCCTCACTTAGATCTATTTTGGAAAATATCTTACCGCCGTTGAGCTTTGTAAATACTTCCTCTGGGCTCGGTAATGGGTAATGATGGTCTTTTATAGCCTTATATAGCCCCGTCGAAAAATCTGCGCATACACGGATTTCTCCTGATTTCTTTTTTACATAGATTACCGGTGCTGCCCACTATATTTTTGAAAGGATCCCAGTTTATTCAAGTCTCTCTAATTCTTTGTCGATTTTTTCTATAGTAGCAAACGGTACGTTTCGCTTCTTTTCTTTATAAATTGATAAATGATAAATATTACATTACATTAGTTTTAATTGTATTAGTTTTTAAAATGTTGTAAATATATAATTATTCTTGTAAATAAACAATCTAATAAATAGTATTTAATATTTTTGTTGTAATTTCTCAAGAACAAAAAAGTATAAATTCACTTTCATATGTTTAAGTTTTATTGCAATTCTAATCATCTCTTTTACAAAAACATAAACATTGCCGAGGAGTGAAGGTAGTTAAAATAATAGCGGTGTCAAGGTGAAAACTGTCCGTTTGACACCCCATTTGTTGTGGGTACTATGCACTTGCACTTTTTTCCCGAGAATATTGCATTGCATGAGTTTTAATTGTCTTTTTTTGTTTTTTACTTAAGAATTATTTTGCTTATTTTTTTTTAACTGAAAATCCAACAATTTATTGAAACAAAGCAAGTTCAGTTGACCATTGATGACAATTCCAGAACAACATAACTATAGACCTATTTTTTTTCTATCCTCTGCCAGCCGCAATGAGGGAGAAAGCATTACCTCGAACCATCTCCAGTGAGACACGCTGCAAGAGCCACTCCGTTTCGCGAGGCTCGTCCCTTAATCGAGACGCAATCGCGCCAATCCTCCGAAGGAACGCCATCGAACGAGGGCCAATAACCCCTGAAGTCTCCACTGCCACAGGAGTAAAAAAAAAAAAATCTATCAGCAAGATAAGAATATTTAACTATATTTTTTTTTATCTTTGCGTCTCGGGCGACGGACCCCGGCTCAACCGCGGACCTGATCAAATTACCGGCCGCATTAATTGTATTAGATTTTAGAATGTTGTAAGCATAAAATTATTCTTGTATATAAACAATCTAATAAATAAATAGTGTTTAATATTTTTGTTGTAAATTCTCAAGAGCCAAAAAAAAAAAAAAGAAAATTAATAAATTTGCTTTCTTGTGTTCGGGTTTTATTCCAATTTTAATCATCGTTTTACAAAAATTGCTGAACGGTGAAGTTAGTTAAGAAAAGCGGTGTTACAGGGAAAACCATGTTTACCAAATAAACAATTACATGTATGTTCAATCGCTAAACTAGTTACCTTGTAAATAATTTAACTATTATATCCTTGCTTTGTTTATTTATTACCTGGTTTATTTACACTATTTCTTATATTATTTATTAGATTGATTGTCAAAACATCAACTAATCGATTGCTAATCGATTCGAATTTTATAAAATGGTGAATTGGGATTTCCTTAGAGTTGGTTCCTATATTTAATTAATTTAGTAAATGTTTATAAATTTATGCATAAAAAATTGTTTTCATATTCATTTACTTATAAATTAGTAATTGATAAATATTACATTACATTAGTTTTAATTGTATTAGTTTTTAGAATGTTGTAGATGTAAAATTATTCTTGTAAATAAAAAATCTAATAAAAGTTCTCAAGAACAAAAAATATGTATAAATTCACATTCATATGTTTAGATTTTATTACAGTTCTAATCATGGCTTTTTAAAACAATAAACATTGCCAAAGAGTTGATTTACATATTTTAATAACTTAGTAAATGTTTAGAAAAAAATAAAATAAAAAAAATTGCTTTCATATTTCCTTATAAAATGGTAAATAAGAAGAATTTCCTTAAAGTTGATTTACATATTTTAATAATTTAGTAAATGTTTAGAAATTTATAAATGTAACAGAGAGAGCCCCCCCCACCAGGTGGGTTTATTAATCAACGGTTCTAAAGGATTGGGATGAAAGTACTAATTAGTTGGGTTGAAAGGATTTCGGAGTAATTCCAGAAATAAGTTTTTCTTTTTACTAAGTTGTTTCTGGGATTTAATTATTAATTAACTAGGTGGATTAATTCCAGAGTAATTAATGGACAGGTTCGTCAAGTAAAGCCTGTGATAAATGGTGAATTGGATTTTGGGTGGTCTGCCGGGCGAAATCCAGCCAGAGCCCTCAGACGAGATAAGTGCTTTTCGCCGGGCTTAAGTGGACGTTGTCTGCGGAAAACCCAGCGGGAAGTCCGGATCCGATTTTAGTACCACTTGAAAACTGGGTTCCCGCGGAGTTTCGGAGAGCAGGCGGAAACACATGGTGGTCCAGGCGATTTGCATATTAAAATTCGTGGCGGTGCCTAAAAACTGTTTAGCTCCGCCTCTCTATATATAAGCGGCCTGCACGCTTAAGTTGGGTAGATGAGATCGGAGATCAGATCAGATCGAATCGGAGGACGCGTCGGAACGCGAGAGAAGCGACAGAAGCGGCAGAGAGTGAGAGAACGGGAGAGATCGCATATTAGAGAACGCGAAGAAGAACGCGGCGGAAACGGCTTAGTGGGTCATGCTGATCTGGCAAGCTGGTTGCCTGCGTCAAAAAGTCCGAATCGTACCCAGAGATAGAAATCGAACCCGTGCGAATCCTGATAACTTCGTCAACAAAGCTGAGAAAAGCCGACTGCTATATCGGAACGGACGGAGAAGAACCACGATTTAACTCCCTTAGTACAGCCGAATTTCGTCCGGCATAATTGTGTCTTTCTCTCTCTGTGACGTTCCGACCCAAACGAGTGAACCTCATTAAGACAGTTTGTATTTGTGCAATTTCTTTGATAGTGACTTAAAAACAGTAGCCTTAAAGGGCTCTTTGTACAGGAACCGAAAGTGTTGCTTATTTCTTTCTTCTTTGTGCCCTTGCGGTTACGACAAGAACTTTTCTGCACAAATAGCGATTTCTTTCAGCGTGGAGCCCAGCCATTTAATTCGTCCCCCCTCCGGATCGTCCTGAAGGATCGAAATACTGCCGTTTGGATCAAAAATACACAACGTGCCGGATTGTGGTTGGTTCCTTCAGTTCACCGGAGGAGGACCGGGTGGTTTACTTTTCGGCCAGAACCACCGGAGAGACAGGACAGAGCTGTAGCCGGCACGGCTTCTACGTCAGATAAATAAAAATTGCTTTCATATTTTTTTATAAAATGGTAAATAAGAAGGATTTTCTTAACGTTGGTTTACATATTTTAATAATTTAGTAAATGTTTATAAATTTAGGAATAAAAAATTGTTTTCACGTTTATTTTTTTATAAATTGGTAAATGATAAATATTGCATTGCATTAGTTCTATATTAGTATCAGCTTTTGAATGTTGTAAATATAAAATTATTCTTGTAAATAATCTAATAAATAAATAGTGTTTAATATTTTGTTGTAAATTCTCAAGAGCAAAAAAAAGTATAAATTCCCTTTCATCATACATTTAGCTTTTATTCCAATTCTATTCATCGCTTTTTAAAACATTGGCTGAAGAATGGAAGCAGTTAAAAAAGCAGTGTCATACGAAAAAGTGTTCTTTTGACACAATGTCTTATTGCAGGCATGTTTCTCAATAAATAAATATACTGTTCAATAAATAAATGGAGCGTCTACTCAAATATTGGTATCTACTAAAAATATGTATGCATATATATATATATATATATATATATATATATATATATATATATATATATGTGTGTGTGTGTGTGTAATTTCATCTTTACAATTGACCATAGTAAATAATAAGGCTTTCCTTAGAGTTGGTTCCCATATTTAAATAATTTAGTAAATGTTTATAAATTTAATATAAATTTATTCATTTTTTATAAATTGGTAAATGATAAATATTGCATTACATTAGTTCTAATTAGTTTTTAGAATGTTGTAAATATAAAATTATTCTTGTAAATAAACAATCTAATAAATAAATAGTGTTTAATATTTTTGTTGTAAATTCTCAAGAACAAAAAAGTATAAATTCACTTTCATTTGTCTAGGTCTTATTTCAATTCTAATTATTTCTTAAGAAAACAACATAAACATTGCCGAGGAGTGAAGGTAGTTAAAATAATAGCGGTGTCAAGGGAAAAACTGTCCTTTTAACACACAGTTTTTTGTGAGTACGAAGATCCATATTTGCCCTTTTTCTAATGAATATTGCATTGTATTAGTTTTTAGAATGTTGTAAACCTAAATTTATTCTTCTAAATAAACAGTCTAATAAATAATTATTTGTTGGCAAAACATCTAAAAATAGAAAAAAAAACTGACAATTATTTCTGATTCTTATTTAAAAAAAAAAACAATTTATTTTTTAAGAATTTCTATTTTGTTTTCGGCTGCAACATGGGCGCACCTGAAGTGTTTGCAGATGATAGTCTCCTAATAGGAAGATAATAAAACACAGGAAACATTTAGTTTAGCGTTACATTCTAAGCAAATATTATTTTTAGTGTGAAGGAAGTGGTTCATTGGTTGTATAATTTAGTGTACACAGATTCACGTTAAACTGTCGGTTCACGTGTTATTTTCGTTAATAAAATACATCCTAGAATAATACGAATATAAACATTATTGAAATGGCTGTGTATGAGACGAATTCAGCAGAAGAATGCAAACAATATTTTCAGAAGTGTCTAAGAAAAAAAATATATAACAAGCGAAGGAAATATTCTTCTTTAACCATAAGTAATTATATATATATATATATATATATACGTTATAAAAATTATATATATATATATATATATATATATATATATATATATATATATATATATATATATATATATATATATATTTGTAAATAAATGACAATAAGAAAACAGTAATTGCTGACGCGTTTCGTCCTAATGCGGACCTTTTCAAAGCAAGTAACGAAATGAAATGAATTTAATCAAACAAAGAAAATTAATAAAAACAAAAAACAGAGTGTACTTAGCAACGGGAATGTAGGAAACGCTATTTTCGTATTGTTAACTGAAAATGACGTCAGTTAATGTCACGTGTGGAGAATATTTCATTAATCTTTGTTGATGGATTCAACCATTTTCTTTTGATTTTAATATGTTTTTGTGTACATTTGTTTGTGAGAGCAGTAATTTTGTTAGAAAAGGTGAAATAGGGAAAAAAATTTAAATTTGAGAAATTTTCACATATATATATATATATATATATATATATATATATATATATATATATATATATATTTTTTTTTTAAGCGTATCACCCCAAGCAAGGCCGGTGGCCACTATCACGCATGGGGTTACAGAAGGGTTGGAGGAAGAGCAGATAGGAGTTGTAAAGGAATGGATGTGGAGAAAGAGAAGGACGGAGGGTCGATCAAGGCAGGGGGGTTACGGAAGATATAGAGCGAGAGCAGATAGGAATGAAAGATGTCAGGAAGTGGAGAAGGGAAGTGGATAGATCAAGGCAATTGGAGCTGACGATTGACGCTACACTTAAACCGTTGGAGAATGTATTTGTCAGGGAAACAGTAATAGGGAAGGGAGTTCCATAGGCGAGATGTGCGAGACATGAAGCTATTGGAGTAGAAAAGACGTCTACATCTAACAGTTTCAACGGTGAAGGGGTGGGAACGGGATGCCAGCCTCGTGGGACGCTTAAATTCACGAGGCTTAGGGACAAGCGAAAGCAACTCCTCGGAGCAATTACCGTGGAAGTACTTGTAGAAAAGGCAGAGCGATGCAACATCGCGTCTGTGAGAGAGCGACTGCAGACGAGATGACAGATCAGGGCCAAACACATTGCATATCCGTAATATATATATTATACCGTAATATTAAAACCAAGGTAGGAGATTCAACTGAACACCTAATTTTTAAAGTTAAAAGCTCTGAATGTTATTTTTTTTTACATATATATTGAGCACTTTTTAATACTACTGTTTCTTGGTCAGATTCAACTCTGACCTTTAAACTTTTCTGTATTATATATATATATATATATATATATATATATATATATATATATATAGTACATACATAATTACACATGTACATATATACACTAAATATTTTTATGCATATATATATATATATATATATATATATATATATATATATATATATATATATATATATACAGGGTGTCCATAAAGTTCGTGTGCACTTTAAAAAATATATAACTTTATTTGTATTTGCGGTAGAAATAATCTGTAAAAAATGTTATAAAGTTTAATGTACCTAGTTTTAAGTATAGCTAAAATAACTAATGTGATTTCAGGCATTACTGTAAATCAGTTGACAAATGTTTTCCGTGAACTGCAAAATCGTATTACCCTTTGTATTGCGAATGATGGAGGACATGTGGAAAGTTAAATAAAATTTCAATAAAACCTTAAAAAATATAGATCTACTTCTTTCTAATCCTTTTCACAAATTATTTCTATCGCAAATACAGATAAAGTTATATTTTTTTTAAAGTACACACGAACTTTATGGACACCCTGTATATTATATTTTACTTCAAATATTACTGTAAGATGATAAGTAATTTTGAGAACAGTATTTACATTAGTCGGACTATTGTCCTCATCTTTGTCGCCATTTTTGTCACAACGTTTCGGCCGTTGTACGCTCCGGCCTTCTTCAGGTGGTTGGAATTTCGAACCGAACACTTTATTTCGATCACTGTATTGTAATGATGGAGGACATGTGGAAACTTAAATAAAATTTCAATAAAACCTTGAAAAATATAGATTTACTTCTTTCTAATCCTTTTTATTAATTATTTCTATCGCAAATACAAATAAAGTTTTAAATTTTTTAAAGTGCACACGAACTTTATGGGCACCCTGTATATTACGAAATGGACTAAGTCAAATAATTATTTCAATTTTCTGTTTATACGTTATTTTTATAGATACAAATATTTAAGTAAATGCTCTGTTCATAATAAACAGTATTAACAACATTTAACGGCCTGAACGTCATAGAAAATACGTGTTCTGCGACAGGAATCGAACCTGTATCCTACACGGAACAATCATATAGCCTGACGTGTTATGACATTTAGCCACAGAGGAAGCGTCTTGTTTGCAATGTCGAATTACTGCTTTTAAACTACAAATTTCCCATGATTTCTCTCGAACGTTCATATCTGCTCGAAGCGTAACTTAACGTAAACAAATGACGTCATAAATTATGAAATGGACTAAGTCCGATAATTATTTTATAACTTATAGACAGAAATAGACAGGAAATATATTAAAATAATTGTCGGACTTAGTCCATTTCATTTATATATATATATATATATATATATATAACGATTTATAATTATGTATAATTTTATATATCAACAAACAGTATTTAGGAAAATATGCCAAATTTTTTTCTAAATATATATATATATATATATATATATATATATATATATATGTATGTATGTATGTATGTATGTATGTATTCAGTTGTATGGATATGAGTTTGTGAATCTGGGTTTCACTCTTGTCTGACGATCGCAAAGGCTTGAAACCTAGTGTCACAAACCCATATACAAACAGCTGAATATGTTAGCACTATCACCGATATCGAGCTCTTTCCAGTAAAATAATATGCATGGAATATATATATATATATATATATATATATATATATATATATATATATATATATATATGCGTCGAAGCAAAGGTTAAAACAGAAAATTATATATATTAATGTATTTAAGCAGCAAGTTCTCTTTTAGGCATGTCTAACTAAATAAATTACAAGCATTACGTTTATTTTGATCATAATCCTTTGATATTCACGAATATTTTTCCGTATATTATAATTGAATAAGGCAAGAAATGCACTGTAACAGTGAGAATCACTTTTATTTTCCAAGTACTTTCCATCTCTTTCTGATATCATCATCAGGTGTGCAACTGGTAAGGTAAAAACTGTGTAGCTATAATATATGATTAATTTTATTTTTTATTGGGATCCATAGAAGATATAGTGGTACGAATGAGTTTTTTATTTCCTCACCCTGTTTGCATTTAGCATGCATCTGGTTGCAATATAAAAATTATCTATCTATCTATCTATCTATCTATCTATCTATCTATCTATCTATCTATCTATCTATCCTATTAGGTCATCCCATAAGTTCTGTCCGAATTTTAACTTTTTGTTAAAATGAAGGAAATTTAAAGAGTATTTTATAATGTCTAATGGAGCTGAACATTATTTTTATGTTTAGATGCATTTAAACTGATTAAATTTTATTTCAGAGAACAATAAAATTAAATTGTGTTTGATTAAAACCCTGCTAACATGGGAGTACCCAAGAATCATTTGAGGCACATAATGCTTTATGAGTTTAAGAAAGGAAACTCAGCAGCCGAAGCGGCTAGAAACATTAACTCGGTTTATGGAGAGGAATGTGTGAATGAAAGAACTTGCAGAAGACGGTTTGCAAAATTCAGAGGTGGAGATTTCACCCTTGAAGATGAAGATCGAACCGGACGTCCAGTTGAGTTTGATGAAAAGCTTCTTGAAGCAGCCCTTGAAGAAAATCCTGCTTTATCAGTTGAGGAATTGGCAGTGGTTCTCTGTTCAAACCATACAACTGTTCATCGTCAACTTCAACAACTTGGAAAAGTTCCTAAACTTGGAAAATGGGTGCCTCATGAATTGTCTGAAAACAACATCAAATCCCGAGTTGACATCTGCTCTTCTCTCCATTCTCGCCAACTTGTTTCACCTTTTTTGGATAGACATGTGACTGGCGACGAAAAATGGATCTTTTATCGAAATGTTAAGCGTCGTAGACAGTGGCTTGGTAAAGGGGAAGGACCCCAGCCACAGCCGAGAAGGGAACTTCACTGGCAAAAGGTTCTTCTTTCAATCTGGTGGGATTGCCAAGGAATAATCCACTTTGAATTCTTACCACCTAATGCAACAATTAATGCTCAAATATACTGTCAGCAATTAGAGTGTTTGAACCAAGCTTTGAGGAAAAAAAGACCTGCTCTAGTGAATCGAAAACGGGTGATGTTTCATCAGGACAATGCGCGACCACACACTTGGTTGGGAGAAAATTCCTCATCCACCTTATTCTCCCGACCTTGCTTCTTCAGACTACCATTTGTTTCGTAGCTTACAGAATCATTTGGAAGAAACATCTTGTTTCGAAATTCAAAATTCGGGCAGAACTTATGGGATGATCTGAAAACGAGAAGTATTAAGTATGGGAAACCGTTGGTGTAAACCAATGGCTTCTGTTACCAATTATAGGTATTTAAAAATATTTGTAGAGATTTCATAGTTTATTTGTAATAACCGCACAAAAATAGTTAGGGTAGTTATTATTGATAAGTTTTTGTTTTATATTTTTAAGTTCGCTGTAGAAGATCTGTTTTTTGGATGAATTAATTTTTGCAGGGCTTATTAGTTTTTTTTTATAATATCTATTTTATACTAATTTGGACATTCGCTTTTATAGTTAAGAGTACAGGAATTTATGCTGATAGGTTTTTATATGGGGAGATGGGGATCTTATTATTATTGGCGTTAATTAGTGTAACGAGAAAGGGAATTGTGTTACTAGTATGTTATAATAAATTACAGAATCATTTGGAAGAAACAGCTTTTGTAACACAGGAAGAGGTTAAAACTGACATTTGTGAGTTCTTCGAATGAAAGCCAAAAGAATTTTACAGTAATGGAATTAGTAAGCTTGTTAATAGATGGAAGGAAGTCATAGACAATCAGGGAAAATACATTGTTGTTGGATCTGTAATTAAATGTAACATTTGGTCGCTTGTTTTCTTTATTCAAAATTCGGACAGAACTTATGGGATGACCTGACACATAATGTTTAACATCTAAAACACCACTCGACATTAAACTTCTTTTTTCCAGGTTTTCAGATCAGATGTTTAGCAATCTTGATACCATTTGTCGTAAGAATTAATGGGAAACCCTTTGAGTTATTCAGCTAGAAAGAGAACAGATTAAAATTGTTTTGTGTCAGCCCCACTATGTCTTCCTAACTGAGCAATGATGAGAGGAAAATGATAATACAGATTTTCAGGAATGGTACCAACATTCATACTCTGGCTTCCATCTTCAAAGTCCATTCAGGAACCATCAAGAGAATGATGAATAAGTTTTAAAAACGAGGGAACAGTCGAGAGGAAAACTGGGTTAGGAAGTCACAACAGGAAGAGGGATCATCATTTCAACTTAGAGCTAAAGAGATCAATTAGAAAAGATCCAACTCAGTCCATAAGTGAGAGAGGAGTTTCAGCTATGACAGTCCAAAGAGTAGTAAAAAAAAGACTTGAAAATAAAACCTGTGAGGCACCTTGTTACTACAGGACAGAAAGTTAGGAGGTTAGAGAGGGCGAAGATCATCTCGAATAAGATGGAAAATGATCTTGGAATAATATATATGAAATTTATTTCAATCTTTCATTAGCTTCTGATCCTTAGCTATGATTAATTAATGATGAACATGTGATTTTCGTTTATGATTGATTTTATCACGATTCATCTGTTAATCTTGGAGAGTAATTATACATTATTATTGCTCAATGTAGAGTTCAATAATGTTATAAAAGTTCCAGTAATATATCTTTAATCATTTCTAAGATACAACGGTTCACAGCTGAATCTTACAATTACTATTTTGACGTTACACACGTTATATATATATATATATATATATATATATATATATATATATATATATATATATATATATATATATCCAAGTATAGGATTGGTGTAGCTCCTGTATCAGAATCATATGCAACATTATTTGTCTCTTCAGTTTTGTTTACGAATGAAGCAAAATTTGGAAGATATGGAAGGAAATTTTTGTAGGCTGGAATTTTAGGTGACTGTCTGGTAGGTTCATATGTTCCCCCAACATGACTTACAGTAGCTCAGAGATGACAAGTACATTACAATAAATTAAACAATACACGGGCATAGCAACAATGTTTTGTTTGCATGGAAGATTTTCAAGCAACGACAATCTCGTGCATACGAGACGCTGGAAGCGAAAATCGCACCACGTCCCATGACATCACACATGACAACGCGAGAGTCAAAACGAGAAGTGTTAAGTATGGGAAGCCGTTAGTATAAACCAATGGCTTCTGTTATCAATTATAGGCATTTAAGAATATTTGTGGAGTTTTCATAGTTTATTTTGTTCAGGTGAGGTTTCAACTGTTTTATGTGTATAGCTTTAAGAATTTTTAGTTTTTGTTTATCGTTTTAATGTTTAAGTATAGTTGTGTTTTCAACAAGGATTTTCCGGAATTGTGTACGCGGCCAGGCACATTGTTTTAAATGGATGAAACTGCCTAAAAATGATTATCACACGATATGAAAGGAATTTGCTTAACAAAAATAGACAAAACATGTCTATATTAATTAATGAAACATGCATTAATGAAAAATGCTGCCTAAATACACACACAGACAATATATATATATATATATATATATATATATATATATATATATATATATATATATGTGTGATAAAAATATAATTTTAAGGTATGCGATATTTATGGGTAAAGGTGCTCTAGATCAGAGATAGAGCGCATGTAAATATAAAAGTGGATACTGAGGTTGATACCAGGTCTCTACCTGGTATCAACCTCAGTATCCACTTTTAGTCTGTTTCAAGTTGCGACACAGTCTTCAGACATGGGCTGAAGATTGCGTTGCTGGAAGAAAGACTGTCGTATATAGTCATCCACATACAAGCTTGTTCCTTTGTATCACAGCTCATCAGTGTGGCTAGAAATACTATTGCTTCAAGCCGGGATCAAAACTCGACCGATTTATCATCAGTCAGAGATTCTACCCCTAAACTATCGGCGCACGGCAAAGGAAGGGAAATTTTTAATGTATTATATACGTGATGTATACAAACGCCAATAGTGCTCAATTCATAACTGAAGAGCCAATATGCAGCTGCTACTGTTTTCTTTCAAATTACCCTTTCTTAATCGGGAAACAAGAGCATAAATATATTATGTTCATGAAAAACAATTGATCCGCAGTAAAGTATTCCTGAGAAAAAACTACTAAGACATATCACTCTGTTAATTGAACTATCTACTTGGTTCATGTCATGTTAACCGAAAAACACTTATAATAAAAAATTCGTGGATTTACCAAATTACAAAATTCATAAAAAATTCTCACTTGAATTATTAGAACTTTAGCGTTGCGACTTGCACGCTCCAGCACTACATAGCCGTTAATAAATAGCTCATTCTTAAAAACATCTTTCGGTCGGAAACACATTTATTTCGTCTTCCATTTTTGATTTTAAAGGAAAAAATACAGCCTGAATATGAATACGTGAAGCATTTGAAAGTACTAGCTAAATTAAAAAATACACCATATCCATTTTATACATAAGGATCTCATCATTCAGTGGATTATTAGTAGTATAATGCTTATAATTATGTCTACTAGCGAAGGGATTTCGCCAATAATTGCATTAATATTGCTAATGAATTCAAGGTATGATTAACTCTTTGTAATGTAATATATATATATATATATATATATATATATATATATATATAAGGAAATAATTTCCCACGCGGGTAAAAATTTATGCGAAAAAGTAATTGAAAATGCAGATGAAGTCTTTAAAATATTTATTTAGAATAACTTTAGCAGTTTCCCAGTTCTGTGATCTTCAAAAGTGAAACTGAGGTGGATAGACGTGTGGCTATGTCATGATATGTCTCGCATCATGAAATGCGGACACGAATCAGATCATGGCATAAGCCCTCATGGCTCGCTGGGGAATCCTTTTCTTCATTATCTGTCAATTTGCTATGAATTCTTTTAAAAAAGTTGAATGGTTTACAGTTCCGCTCTCCGCGGTTTAGAATAAATTATTTATTTATTTTTACAGTGTGGTTCACCCTTTACAAGGCCCAAGGGCCACTCGAGGTAGAGTGTTACGTTTGGAGGTCATTTGTGTAAATAGGAGTGGAAGATAACGGTTAACCCCATGGTTGAGCAGATTAAGATTGTAGCGCTCGGGTAAAGATGCTGTTAGGGGTTCGGTTCCACAGGGCAGTGGTTCTCGGGAAGAAGCTGCTCGTGTGGTACTTACATCTCACCAAGAGAATACGTTTTTCCTTCTCTTAGATTAGTTGACACCCTAGGCTCCAGACCCCAGTCTGTTTTTCTATTTAGTCTATAGCTAGGAAAAAAATTTATTCATGCCTTCTCAAGGGTATTAGTGCAAAAAGTGACAGAAACAGGTATAGCCTGGATTTGAACTTGCTTTCACGATTCAATTTTTGTTGCCGATAACCGTTTCGCTACCAGCACATTTTATATATAAGATTAAAAATTCGTACACCTCGTTTGCAAACTTGTCTCGTTAGAACAATTACAAGTGAGTTCGATCCTCACCGAGTGCCCCCTACTTTAGGCCTTGTGGTATATATAAGCTCGCTTGGAAAATAACCGGTCACCTCGGCGTGGTGTAATGGTTAGCAAGCTTGTCTCGCTAAAACAGTTACGAGTGAATAGTGAGTTCGATCCTCACTAGGTGCCCCGTACTTTCGGCCTTGTGCCACATCTAAGCTACGCTTAGAAAATCATTTGGGGCATCTCGAGGTGGTGTAATGGTTAGCAAGCTTGTCTCGCTAGAACAATTACGACTGAGTAGTGAGTTCGATCTTCTCTGGGTACCCCATATTTTCGGCCTTGTGCCACATCTAAGCTACGCTTGGGAAAACACTAGGGTACCTTGAGGAGGTTTAATGGTTAGCAAGCTTGTCTCGCTAGAAAAATTATGACTGAGTAGTGAGTTCACCACTCACTGGGTGCCCCTTACTTTCGGCCTTGTGCCACATCCAAGCTACACTTGGAAAATCGCTATAAGATTAAAAATTGAAAAATAAATATCAACAGTTAGTTTTTTTTACCTGGAAGAACTGATTTTCAAACTAATTTTGCATATTTTTACTACTTTTCAATTCCTATACGATGGCTTTTTCGTATCAGGCTATCAAATTTATATATTCCATAAACTTTATAAATGTCAGGACACTCTACGAGTGCTATTAGTACTATATAACCCATTGTTATCTGCCGCCTGGTTGGGACGTAAGCAATTAAACTTGTTACCCCACCAGGCTTTTCTTGTGAGGAAGGGTGACTCGACGCCAAGCAGGATTAAAGACAAGACCTATCAAACAGCGGAAGAGGATTCTTGCCGAGTCAACGGCCATCTAGCACAGTGGGACACACCGGACTATATACAGCCAGTGCTACACTCACACGGGATCGTTTGGCAGTCGGGGTCCTCTGTTTAGGCAGAAAGCAGACGGCCCTCGGTCGAATCAACGGCTAAGATCGACTGTGCTTTGTCCTGGAACAGGATGTGCTTTGCCAGGTCTAAGCATAAATGAATACCCCACTGACTTTCAACCCAGATATCAGGAGAGAACTGGTCAATTGCTCGCCACCCCAGCCTCGCTACGACCACACCCGTCCATAGTACTGAGGAAGAGGAAGATAGATTTTAAGGTGACATTTTTGTTGCCAATTCATGATTAGATCTGCACTAAAAATAAGCTAAATGAAAATTTTAGAAAAAAAGGAATAAATATAATTTTCGAGCCTTTTTGCAAAATGGCTACGTAGGCGGAAATGCTCAAACCTGTTCCCGCGCCTATCTTATAAAAAAACTGAAAGAGGTGCCGCTTTTCGCTCTCATCTTTTAGGTTTATGAACAAAGTGCAGTCTCCCGCTGTTTATTATGGACACAGAAATCTTATTTCTCTGTCACGGTGAGTTGTAACTCCTCTGCGTTTCGGGATTAAAAGGAAATACATCATATATATATATATATATATATATATATATATATATATATATATATATATATATATATATATATATATATATATATATATAAAAGAAAAAGAAAAGGAAAAACCGTTGATGGAACCAACGGACAACTTGCCAAAACCTAAAACAAAAGGAGTGTCAAAAGGACAGTTTTCCCCTTGACAACGCTATTATTTTAACTACCTACAATCCTCGGTAATGTTTATTATTTTAAAAAGCGGCGATTAGATTTGAAAAATATAATCTGTCTATAGATAGATACGTAAATACTTATATGTATCATTTGTATAGCACTGACACGCACGCATGCACGCGCGTGCGCGCGCACACACACACACACACACACACACACACATATATATATATATATTACTGAAAAACAAAAACGTGTTGATGGAATCAATAGACAATTTGCCAAAATCTAAAACTCTTATCCAGATAAAGTCTCGAATAAAAACGACAATATTGGAAAAAGAAAGCGAAAAAGGCCTAAGGTAAACGTACCTACTTACCAAAGTTCAGATTGTGTAGAACAAGCAAAAAACGCTTAACAAAGTTAAATCCTATGAAAGGTTGGCTCTAGTCGTAACCCGAGTTTCACGCTCACGCGATATTCAGATGACTTTTGAATATATATATATATATATATATATATATATATATATATATATATATGTTTGTTATGAAAACACTCCCATGTGCGCTCAGGATCGCCTCGTCAGTGATGTTATGACTTGGAGTCATGGCAAGTTTCGGGTCTTCCAACATCATACTTGCTCGCCCAAGAGACCCTACCGAAACAGTACTATTCCGGCAGGCGATCCTGAAACAAACAAAAAAAAATACGCGAAGCACGCAACAAATGGACTCCGCCACTGCTGTCCAATCACCACCGACTTACGTCACTTCCTCCTCAGCTAAGACGATACAAAAAAAAAAAAAGACTCGACGGCCAGCTCAACTTTTTCCTTATACCCAGGATTATAAAGATATGGGTCAAGAGTAGCAGAGTTAGACCGGATATAGGACATTGGAATAAGGATTGCAATATTTATGCTCAGAATGATATAATCAGAAATGCAAATTCTAAAAGATGTATACCTATGTTTTATAGATTATACAAAATCATTTGATGATGTAGCCCCAAAGAACTATTTGAACTGTTGGGCAAGCTTGACTTATTTAGGAAGGATACTAGATTTATCCAGAATTTATACTGTAAGCAAGTCATCTGCATATGGATAGAAAATGACCTCAGTCAATGCACAGAAATAGAAAGGGTTTTAAAACAAGAATGTGCCTTCTCACAAGACCTATTCAACCTATACAATGAGGCGAATCTGAGAGAATTACATGTCCTACCAGGATTCATTATTGGCAGTCAAACCCTTAACACTGTGTTGATAGCAGACACAGAAATGGAACTGCAAGAATTCCTAGAGACGCTAGTAAATGAAAGCGAAAAGAAAAGAAATTCGGTAATCGTACGAGATGGTCAGTACCTAGATGGGTGACCATATGCTGTAAGCTTGGATGTCCGGATAATGCAATGAATAATGCCTCGGAATTATTTCCAATTTCAGTTAGGTTCATTATATTCACTTACGTGGAAACACCCTTGGGAAAGGTATAAATCCAACTATTCTCCCCATCTATGGATTAATTAGTAAGACTCTTATCACTAAGCAATTATCATAATAAAAAATCTTACAATCTAAAAATATTTTCTGGCTTTAACCCCTTCCCCACCAATTATTTTTGGTTTGGTTCAATTGGTTATTTAATGCCGACAACATTTTTATTGCTGGTAACATTTTGTTTTGTAAAAATCTATTACTGGTAATAATCTTTCCTTCAAAGGTGTATTGCTGGTAATAATTTTTTTCAAGAATGTATTGCTGGTAATAGTTCTTTTTTCCTTTAAAAATTTATTGCTGATAATAATTGTTTTACGAAGTATTTCTGGTATTAAAACTTAATTTTACACTTTCATAGTGTTTTTACTCCAGTTTCGGGGTTAACTATTTGCGCATAGCTGGGACCCTAACAGGTGCTACCACCACGGGTCAGGGTGGACCTGGGAACACCAATAATTAACAGATGGTTCCACGTTTCTCAAAACCTCCTGATCAGAGGCCTTGCTGCCGGATGTAGTTTATCGTCTTACCCAGGACGAGGATGTAGTTTATTGTCATACCCAGGACAGAATTATTTTTTGGGAAAAACGTTTTATTTTCAGACGAATTATTTATTTGTATTTAATATAGTAACTAAGAAAATGAGGTACCTCGAAGTACCCGAGCAGGTGGCTAACACATCTACCAGACGTATGAGTTGACAACTGGACTCGTTACAAGCTCAAGAAGGGCATAAAAATAAACACGTCTGTAGCTGGTTTTTGAACATTATGTTTTGGACGTGTTTATTCGTTCGTGCCTGAAAAACATTCTTTCGATAAACATATATATATACATATCTACTAATAACCTGAAAAGCGGTTGACAGGCTGTAGAAAACGAATCAATTACTGTAAAAACATATTATCGACTGCATAACTGTGCTCATATCCATTATTAGGTTTCCGTAAGTGTTCAGCAAGCGTCGGGCCAATGTTAGTAGATAGATTTTTTTCCGCATGGAGTAATTTAATTATGCATCTCTGCTTCGTGGGTATCTTCATGCCAGAGAATATTTTGCCAAACTGCTATCTGTGACAAAACTGATTTTTTTAAAGCATTCCACCCCAAGCAAGACTGGAATGCTACTAGTGCGCACGGGGTGGGTACAGAGAGTGAAAGTGAGAGAAAATACTGAAGGAAAGGGAAAGGATAAAATGAATACAGCCATGAGGAAGGAAAATAGCTGACCCAGTGTAGATAAAAAAGGGGCCAGTAAGAAACTGGGGAGGTTGCGAATCTCGTATTGAATCATAATCAGAGAAGGAGTCGAATAAAAATTTTGTAAAATCCTGTCACAAGTAAAGTAATACTCCCTCTGTTCCGAAATAGTTGTTCCATAACCGGAAATCTCATGTGGAATATACTAATTCTTAGTCGTTTGCCGTTTACATTAACAGGTTAGCATTGATGTTCCTCAAGTATTTATATTAGCTTATTCAGGTAGAATAATTTGAAGCATAAATTATATCACTTTTTCACCACATTAAAATTGTATTTTTTTTCAGACCACCCGCTGGCAAGAGATTATGACGGGAGAAGAGAAGCCAATTGGCAGAAATGCTAAACGAAATTGCAAGAAGCACGAATTGACAAATAATGAACGTAGTGCTGTGTTGCAAGCACTGCTGGAAAGATCCACAGATCGTGTCCTGAAGCGTGGTGCAATAAAACAGGTTGCAGATGAATTAAACGTAGCTGCAGAACGTCTGGGTTTGCAAATTGAATTAGTTTGCCAGCCTCCAAATAGTCCTGATCTCAATGTCCTTGATCTGGGTTATTTTAATGCAATTCAATCAATTCAGCACCAGCAAGCTCCAAATAATGTTGACCAACTCATTGAAGCAGTGGAAGAAAGCTTCAATATAATTCAGAAGTCGAAGCATAACAATACTTTTCTAAGTTTGCAGTTAGCAGTGGAACAAGTTATTTTAGTTGACGGCGATAACAACTATAAACTCCGGCACATGTCTAAAGAGAAGCTTGAAAGAGAAGGAAAACTTGAAGTATCCATTTCTATTTCTGACGAGTTGCAACAAAAACTGCTTTTGTTAAAGTAAACCTTCCCCAGTTATTTTTGTTATTAATTTAACTGTTTATGTATATCTGTTTCGATATATTTCACACTTATTTATATGACAATTCACTAATATTACTCATTTACTGTTGAGTATGGGAATAAATGATATTTTTTGTTCTTTTTGGTGTTTTTTTTATCTACTGGAACAATTATTTTGGAACAACATGAACATTTTTTTGGAACAACTATTTCGGAACGGAGGGAGTATATTGTAAATTTAAAAAAATAGTTCGGCTAGAAACATGTATTCCTCCGCCAAGATATCGTCTGAAACTTTTAATCAGGGCAAAATAAAAAAAAAATAAAATGGCCGACGACAAAAAGAGACAAAAAAAAAATTTAAATGAGGTTATTGTTTTTCAAAGTTTTTTTAAAAAAAATATTTTTGGATCGTATCAGTTTTCAATATCTCTTATAATGCAGCTGTTAAAGAATTATTCTGTTTTAGCATTTTAGATATTTTTAAGGACTCTGTTTTGACATTTTCGTTTTAAACTTTAACTAACAATAACTTTTTAACAAAATTTTTTGACGAATTTTTTAAACTCATTTCATCCTAAGCAAGGCGATAATGCCACTAAGACGCAAGAGGTTACTGAGTGCGAAAGAATATGAGAAGAGTAACATTATTTAGTAGCGGGAACAACAGAAGAACAGTAATTTAGAAGACAGAAGATAACGATTGACATTGTATTTAAATTTTTGAAGATCAAAGGCAATAAAGCCACTAGGACGCAAAGGGTTACTGAGTGTTAGAGAATATGGGAAAAAGTACTATTAAGGAGAAAGGACAATAAAAGAACAAGTATTAACAAGACAGAAGATAACGATTGACATTGAATTTAAATTTTTGAAGATCAACGTTAACTGGAAAGCGAGAATCAGGAAGAGATTTTCACATGCAAGAAGTGCGAGAAAAGAAGCTGTTAGCATAGTACTTAAGGCTACATCTTACCATTTCAACTGTAAAAGCACGAGACCTTTCCACCAATCTAGTACTGCGGTGAAATTCAAAATGTCTATGCGTCATAGAGGAAAGTTCATGAGAACAATTGCTGTGTAAGTATTTATAAATAAAAGGTATAGGGGAGCTACATTACAGCAGTATGAAACTGACTGGAGTCGAGATGCCAGGTCAGGACCAATGACATTGCAGATTTTTATTTGGATTTTATCAAGGACCTCTAAATATATAGCAGGACCTCCAGACTTTATATGGCAACAATATTCAAAGCATGGCGAATGGTAGACTTATAAATATGTAGGATAGGTCAAGGCGACAAAAATTGTCTAACAGCAGACCGAGAAAGTTATTCAATCTGATCTTTCCACTTAAAGCAGGAAACGTTAAACTGAGATGTGGAATGAGTAACTCGCCTGAAGGTTAGGATCAGCCCTGCTGATGGGGGTCAGTTTCTCTCAGACGATTAATAAGTGTTTCGTTTTGGGGGCGTTCAAATTAAAGTGCCATTACTTGCCCCATTAAACAACAGAACGTAGGCCATTTTTAGATCAGCTGCCAATATCACCTTATCGAACTGATCAAACTTACTATTAAGAGAAGAGTAAATATTTGTATCATCAGGATAGATGCCGAGTTGAGAACTGATGACATCAGGAAAGTCATTTATGAAAATTAGGAACATCGTAGGTCCAAGGATAGAGTCCTAGTGAATACCTGCATTTATGCAAAAAGATCTAGAAGAGTGGCCATTTAAGATAACATTCTATTTACATTATTTAGACTTTCTTGCCATATTCACAACGTTTCGGCCGTTGTAAGCCCCGAGCTTCTTCATGTCATTGGAATTTCGAACTGAACCCTTTATTTCGCCCAACAGGGTAGATTGTTCTAGTTTCACCTGTCAAATCACTTCCGGGTGTCTCAATTATCTCCCTTTAACTCAATTTTCCAAGTTTTTGTTCACCTCTGCAGTAGCCAGGTATTGAACTCACAACTCTTTGTGTCAAGTAACTGAATCCAACCAACGCTTTTATCCACTGAGCCATGTCTCCTTGACGAAATTCCAATCACCAGAAGAAGGCCGGAGCGTACAACGGCCGAAACGTCGTGAACATGACAATAAAGATGAGGACAATTGTCCGAACAATGTAAATAATGTAAATAATTACAATAC
This sequence comes from Acanthosepion esculentum, assembly GCA_964036315.1. Classification (NCBI taxonomy): domain Eukaryota; kingdom Metazoa; phylum Mollusca; class Cephalopoda; order Sepiida; family Sepiidae; genus Acanthosepion; species Acanthosepion esculentum. Next base: position 88,469,596 of record OZ038508.1, on the reverse strand, counting down.
CTCATCTCAGAAATATAAACACGCATTTATATATAAAATTCTGTGACTTCCGTCAGTCTGCCCATGACATGTTATCAAGACAACATTCATTTTGCGATTTGATAAGAAAGAGTGAATCGGTTCCAAAATTCGTCCAGAAGTACTATAACCTTTCAACTTGTGAGGAAAACTTATTTGCCAAATCCCGTTAAATGCATTCGAGATGTCCAAAGACAGAGCCCGAATTTCAACATTCTTATCTAAAAATACGTTCTTCCAGTAATAATCGTTAACTCATCAGCACTAGACCTAGAAAAGCCAAAGTCATATTGCTTATCTGAAAGAAGACTCTGTGAGGTTCGATGCTTAACCAGTTCAGAGTTAATTAGAGCCTCTTGTACTTTGCCAAGAAGAGGTCAAAGGCTAATAGGCCGATAGTTATAACGGTTAGACTTCCCGTCTGAAACTACAGAAGAGGATCTCCAACAAGCAGGAAGGTAAGAAGTAGCAAGGTATTTGTTGCAGAGGTTAGAGAGAACAAGAGCCAGTTCAGGAGTGCATTTCATAAGGATACCATCAAGTTCAGGGATACCATCAAGTTCACATAGTTTTGCCTTGCTTGGGATGAAATTATTTTAAAAAAAGCATATCATGAGCTGCATAAAAAATAGGGTGTTTTTTTACTTCAGTATATAAAATGCGATGACTGAAATACTTGAAAACAATCTCTATCTATGAAAGGCAGGATGTGTTTGTGTGGGTGTAACGAATGCACGGCCGCAATTTTCGACGGATTTGCACCAAAAATTACATGCACATGCTCCAAGTTAGCAAAAAGGCCAAGACCGACTTTGCATTTCCCAACTCCCATCGATAGTGGAAATAATCGATTTTTCATGCTTCTACGGCAGTTTTCATGTAGTTTGCGGCCATTTTCTACTGGCCAGAGTGAGAGCCTATAGCTGGCTGCCACGAATAGGCAGGAAGATTCTATTGACCAGCGTGAGAGCCAACAGCCGACTGACACGAATGTTAACTAGCATGCTAGCATGCAAAAAAAAATCGATAGCTGCATTCGTCACAAGTGGAAAAAATTTAAATCTGCATGACACTTTACTCCAATTGGCTCATTCGCTTGCTTAAACTCAACGTTCATTCTTATTCCGCAGAACTGAGTTGGGTGTGAAAAAGTATTTGTTGTTAACATTCTTTTTTCATTCGGTTTTTCCAGTTACGAGTCCTTTTTTAAATCTGATCGTTTTGTGTTCATTTTGTTTAGTTCTTTTTTCGTGACAGATTTAATGTTTAGTATAGAGCTTAGAAAATATTCGCAGTGTGAGATAGGCAAGAAGTAAGGCATGTAGCAACATCAGCACGGCAAAGGGCACTCCTTTAAAGGCAAGGAAGGGCAAAAATATTTTAAGTCAAGTGATAGCGATTGCTGTATGAGTCGTACGATTTTTGAATCAAGCACGGGCAACGCCGGGCCATGCTGCTAGTTATTTTAAATTTTTCGGAAAGCTCACCCTTATATATATATTAGTTCCACGACAATAGTGACTTTTGAACCTGTCTTTTTGTATTAATAGCACTGTCAGGTTTATATATAGGATTCCACTTTTGATGACTTTCATGCTGTTTCTTTTCTATTTGTTGTAAGCTAGGGAAGGTTACTGAATAGAATAATTAACACGAATGTTAGTAATGAACGATAATACTTAGGACAAGAACAACAGATATAAGATTCGCCAGTGGCGCGTAGAAGTCAACTGCTAGAAGTAAGTCAAGTGAATTCCACAATGAATCTCCAACTGCAAGATATCTAGCAACCGACCCACGCGGTCAGATGTGGCACAAGTTGTTTTAATTCGTTTTATGATTCAGTAAGTGTGGCTTATTGAATCATAAAGCGAATACGGTAGAGTAATGGATAGCGGCTCGGATTGAGGAATCTGAGAGCCGAGTTCGTATTCCAGTCGAATCCATTGCATTCACTTGCGTGCTAAATATCCTTAGGAAAGGTATGAACCCTCTTCTTCTCCCCCCCAGCTATGGGTAAATAGCAGGACAGACCGGGTTCTATAGCCTTGGATGGCAACTGATCTACTTCAGAAAGGTCAACCTGCTGTGAGAAAAGATCTGCCTCGAAATTCATGTATTGAAATATACATGATCGCCTAAGCGTGTATCACGTATGGAACATAACTAACTGGCTACCCCTAGGCATTATTTTGGGTGAACCTTACTGTAAAAAAACAATTGACGAAAGGTATGAATCTTCTTATTCTCCCTCAAGTTATGGGTAAATAGACGGACATACCGAGTTCTATAGCCTGGGATGGCAACTGGTCTACCGCAGAAAGAAATGGCAATCTACGGCGGGAAAAAATCTGCCTCGTCAGTCATGTATCAAAAGATACATGATCGCCTAAGTGTATATCACGCATGACACATAATTGACTGACTGACTAACCCTGGGCATTGTATAGTGTGGATCTTACTGTAAAAAAACAAATGACGAATCGGAGAGCCGAGTTCGAATTCCAGTCGAATCCATTACATTCACTTACGTGCTAATACCCTTGGGAAAGGCATGAATCTTCTTCTTCTCCCCCCAGCTATGGGTAAATAGCAGGACAGACCGGGTTCTATATCCTTGGATGGCAACTGGTCTACCGCAGAAAGAAATGTCTGCCTGCTGTGAAAAAAAAATCTGACTCGTAATTCATGTATCGAAAGATACATGATCGCCTAAGCGTGTATCACGCATGGCATATAACTGAATGAAATGTGGCTTTATTTGAATTTCATTTTCCGGATTTAAAATGCGTTTCGGATGCTAAGGCTCGAAATATTTTTTTTTTTTAAATCTGAACGAAAAATCACTTTTTAATGGATATAATCAAAATGCCTACTCTGTCCAAAACACTTCAACCTGTTTCTGGAGATCTTGCATTATGGGTGTTCACCATCAAGTCCTATGACCTTAGACAGATAGAACCTTTCGCAGATTTTATGCAGTGCCAAGCAATGTGGACTTCTGAAGTGGAATACCAGAATATTATTCCGATGTTCCCAATGTTTGACTTTAAGTTCAGTGTTAATTATAACTTTGTCAATAATGGCTTGAACGTCGCACATCTTGGTAACTACAGTCAGGAGGACGTGTATTTCTTAAGCTTGAACCATTTTTTTACAATGATTTTCACCCTGTACAAGGTTCAAGAGCCACTCGAGGTAGAGGGTTACAAAGTAAGACGCAGATCTTCGATAAAGACATTCATTCGCCATAGACATGAACAGGTTAAAATTGTAGTGCTCGGGGAAGCATCCTCTTGGGAGCCGATTCCGCAAAGCAGAGGTTTGGTGGAAGAATTGGGATACGAAGGGAATGAGGGTGGTTCGCTACGATGGGCGTGGCATGGTGGACCTTAGCCGTAGAGGTTAGAACTGGTGGAACCAAGGAATGTCAATCGTCTGAACACTTTCCATGGAAATAGCGATAGAACAGTGAGACGCTTGCGAGGTCTCGTCTATAAGAAACGGTTGTAGGGTGGAAATAGTTCATCACCCACAGGGAACTGACCCTTTTTTCCAGCATCTTTATTGATGGATCGTATGTAAGAGTTCCTCTTGAGGTCTGGGTTGGAAAAATTGAGGACGTCATTGCAAGATGGAAAATAATTCGTCACGCCCAAGGACGCGGTGACGATTTTAGTATCTATCAAAACTGGAAAGTGAAGACTGGGCTGCCCCTAACCATATGCGATATTTCGGCCTAATCTGGCTCTTTTAAAGCACGAGGAGTCAGGTACTTACTGAAGCGGTACAGGGTTGAAAGGGCCACGTCAATGAGAAGGTATTATTGCAATCGTTTTTTGTTGTTGCTCAAAACCAGTGATGTCTGCTTAGTATCCTCAAAGACAAGTTCTGTTTGCATGTTGAAATCCAACTAGCTCTTCACTGGAGTTGTTTTTGTTAAATAACAGTTCCAGACTGTTATTTTTTTAGTGGCAGTGTATTTGGCTCAGACCTCCTGAGGCTGACCTTGGAGTCAGCTAGTAGACAAAATAGGGATGTCGATTTTGATTGGCTGAGCCGAACGTGGGAATGTTAGAGAGATAGAAAGTGTTTTCAAGGAGTTAAGTTCTACACGTCGCAGAATGCAGACGGGTTAATTTCGTGAGCGGAAACTGGTGCCCACTGGGGTGGGATAGAGCGACCTCACTGGCTACTTAAAAAATGTACACGTCGACATGTTTAATAAAATAGATAAGCTTAAAAAGACCCTTTTTTTAAAGTTCTCATTTTACATCCGAACAAACCAAGTAGCGATCACCTGACCGGAAGAAGACGACCGAGAGAGAAGAATGGTACTTCGTTATGGAATCGACCCCGCCAACCAAAAGACCTTTCCAGAACGAAGGGGGTATACAACAGTTTTCAATTACTTTCTCTGGTTTGCGGAGGTAGTATTTTTCGTCTACACCTCAAAAAACCGAAACCTATGCTGATGGGAAGTCTGTTTATGATGGCGGTGCTTGTATTTTTCCAGCGCAAGTATACCAGAAGCGATAATGATGTAGCTGACAATTCAGACCTTCTTTCAACACAACCGAATAAACTTGGTCCTTCTTTATTATCATAATCATTTGTGTATGTTATGTTTCCTGCTTTGTATCCTGTATATCCGGGTTCAAACCATGGTCCTTAGGCCCTATACGAGAATTGTCATTTAATTGATAGCCCTTTATGGGATGTTCCTAGTTGGGCGATCTTCTGGGCAACTTGTATGTTGATATTACCTGGGACACTTACTCAAATTGTCCATTCCTTTTCTCACGAGGCTCAGTGCTCCGATTACTATTGGTACAGTCTCAGTCTTCATTCCTCACATCCTATTAATCTCGAACTCCAGGTCTTTGTATTTGAACAATTTCTTGATAATTTTCATGGAGGTATTTCTTCCAGAGATTCTAGTGCTATGTCAGTAAGCATACACTTCCTGAATTTCTTGTCTTTTATGATAATATCAGCTCTGTTGGCTTTTATTTCTCTGTCAGTTCGAATTGGCATATCCCAGAGGATAGTTACATCGTTATTTTGCGTAACTGTGTCTGGTTAGTGCTCATGCCATCTCTCAGTGGTTTCGATTTTGTGTTCATGGCATATCTTCCAGTGCACATATGTCGCTACATTGTTATCTCTGTGGGTATATTCATTTTTTGTTAGTTCCGGACATCCTTAGATAATATGGTCGACAGTTTCATCATATCTTCCGCATATTATTTTATTTTATTTTCTTCCCTTCTTCTTCTTCCTCTTCTTCTTCCTCGTCTTCTTCTTCCTCTTCTTCTTCTTCTTCTTATTATTATTAATAGTAGTAGTAGTAGTAGTAGTAGTAGTTATGGGCACGTGGCCGAGTGGTTAGAATATTCGGATTCTGACCATAAGACCCTGGTTCGAATCTCTTCATGGTCTATTTGTCAGGAAGGACATTTCCTGATGTTATCGGTTTGGAGGGGGGGGCGATCCGTGCTTGAAAACCATACCATGGGTTGACCCAAAACTTGTGAATGAAATTGGGTAGACGGAATACGTCGATAGCTGTGCTAGCACGAAGTCACAAGTCATCGTGACCGAGGGCTTGAGCTAGACAACACGCTCTTTCCCAGAAACTGTAACTCTTCCTAACACTATGTATACTACGCCTCTCAAGATGAAGAGACGAATTGAGTCGATCCGCAGTCTCTGACTGTGTGTGACTCCTGTCGAACTCTCTGCTTTGGCGGAGAGGAACCCGGACGAGGCTTTGCCGAGGCTTTGCCGAAGGGCAAATTTTCGTCCGGGGAGGGAGGCAGTCCCTGAACCCGTTTATACGTGTTCTTAAGGGAGTATTTTTGGCCGAGATTACGGGCTCGGAGAAACCCACGTTAAACTCGGCCTTGTGCCACATACTTTCCTCGTGGGGGGAATGTTAAATATCGAATCGAGTCGAGCCGATAGCAGTTCACTCCAAACCAGACTGACAGTCATACTAACACCTTCCACATCTTGTATTATTATTCCGTGTAATATATCTTCGTTATTTCTACTCTTGTGTTCGTGTTGTTCTGCCTTGGTCCTAACCTGGACCATAAGTTATATATAAAAACAAAAAAATAAATACTTCAGCAACGATTGGACAACAAGTTGTATCAAGTTAATTATATTAGCTGGAGAAAAAAAGTAATAATGATAATGTTATGCTTTCCAGGTTAGGTTGGGTTAGTGTTACATTACAAAGAGTTTTACCATTACAAAGAGTTTTACTGTTACTAGTACTTCCTTACAGTAAATCTCATTCTACTGTAGTTCCCAGCTGGTTAATGATAGGAGTGTGTTGAAGCACAGTAAAGAATGGAGTATCAGCTGGTACCAATGAACAATATTTGTACATTCTTACAATAATTCCTTGCCAAAGATCATCAGTGAAAATCCGAAAAAAAATTTGACTCAAACTGGTAATGGGCTAAAATGTAATTGTAACTTATTCTGTGAAGGATACAGATAAAAAAAAAACGAAAATTATATATAACTCAGCCTAATTGTTATGGGGGCTTACCTATAACGACAGAGTGAACTCTTCCTGACACTATGAATACGGCACCTCTCAAGAGAGAGGGGCGAGACGAATCGAGTCGTGAGCAGTCTCTGACTGTTTGCGTCTTCTGTCGAACTCTCTGCTTTGGCAGAGAGGAACCCGGACGAGGCTTTGCCGAAGGGCAAAGTTCCGTCCGGGGAGGTAGACAGTCCCTGAACCCGTTTATACGGGTTCTAAATGGGCTTATTTATGGCCGAGCCTACGGGCTCGGGGAGCCCACATTAAACCGGCCTTGTGCCACATTCGACCCACGTGGGAGGGTTGTTAAATATCGAGACGAATCGAGTCGTGAGCAGTCTCTGACTGTGTGCACCTTCCACATCTTGTATTATTATTTCGTGCAATATATCTTCGTTATTCCTACTCTTGCGTTCGTGTTGTTCTTCCTTGGTCCTAACCTTGGACCTTAACACTAATAAATAATATATTATTTACTCTTAATTGAGAAAAAAACTCAAGCGAGTGATAAAATATGTAAAAATATTTATTTTATACATTTTTTTTTCTAAAGGAATTTAAATACCGCTGTGTTTTCAAACGTACAAGATTTCAAAATATCTTTTATGCGCTGGAGAAATAAACAGAATGGCGGCTAAACTGAATCTGTATTCATTTTAGAATTCTAACAGGAAACCATGGAATGTCACTCGGCTGTGTGAAAATGGCGCCGAAAGGCAAATAATTAGAACACGCTGGTATCTGCTTCTTGGAACCGACGGCTTTCTTTGAGAACAAAAAGTGGAACGTTAATTTAACTTGAGGAGCGCTTATTCTTGTCCTTTCAAATAGTACAACGCGTTAATTAAACTTAGCAGGATTTCTGAATGGAAGACCAATTTTGACGACATCAAGAGATAGTTTAGCAAATGCTATTTTTTGATTAACCTCACAAACATATGCTTTCTCATTTCTAAGTCTGTCTGTTTGTCTCTCTCTTTTTCTCACGCATGCCTCTTTACATATACTTATACGTTTTACATATACATATACATTTACACATTTAAGGGAGGGTATTGAAATGTTCCCGCATCGACCAAGAAGATTTAAAAAAACAAAACAAAATGGATGTTTTTTCATTTAGTCAGATTTTAGAAAGTCGGTGGGGCCGATAACTTTTCAGCACATCTCGTATTTACATTACACTAGCAAATGCTTGATTGAATTAAGTGCATTGACAATGAAGGAGATTTTTCTAAACAATAAAATAAATGCGTTTTTATCATTAATTTAAGGATTTATTGATATCTTTATACAAGTGATTAATACTGCGCAATTGTTTTCAATGCATTTAGCTGGATGTTGCCGTTAAGAGATGTTAAGTACAGCTGTTAGCATTTAAGTATAGGTTTTAGTTTGTGTCCAGGCAGTGACCCCATACATTAACACTGCCTCTAAAGCATGTATGTAAAAGATTCGATAGATTTTATTGATTCGCCTGAGACAGTTTGTATTGAGCCTGGCTTGTGAATTCAGTTTTAGAGGCACTGACATGAGTTCAACATCATTTTCTAGATGATGTAGAAGAACTGTAGCCATAGCTAAGGTCAACTTCATAGTCAATATCTGTCAACGCTTTTGCAGGATATCGACTTGACTATCCTACTTGACATGAAAAACAAAATATTAGACTAGGGCATACGGTTATATCTAGTAATTTAATCAGTAAAATAATGTGACCTAACTGCCTTTCTAGTACTACAATAAAATTTATGAAGTCTTGGTGTTAAAGACGAAAGCTTATCCCAACAGCTGACAGGAAACTATTTATCGAAAAGGCTCACCAACTTGTGTAAAGTAATTTCGTGATTAACTACGGAATTATTAACAAGTATACGTTTGGGAATGATACTTAGCGGTAAATTACGTGCGTTAACAAGGAACGAGATTATGTTGAAAGTTAAAGGTATGTTGCGTAAAATAAATGGTTTGCTCATAGACATTCTTGTTGTATGAGATCTTCTTGCTAAGATTGGCTCCGACATTTTATGAAAAAACACAAAACTGAATACAGCAGGCATTAAACGGGGTTTTACGAAAAAATAAGCATTGTGTACATAACATTTGCTCGCCGGCCAGGATTCCTTTGAGAGAAATATGATGAAGTTAACATAGAAGAAATTCTATAGATTCTTTCATCGGTGTGTGTGTGTGTGTGTGTGTGAAGTGTGTTTGTGTGTGTGTATGTGTGTGTGTGTTTGTGTGTGTGTGTTTGTGTGTGTGTGTGTGTGTTTGTGTGTGTGTGTGTGTGTGTTTGTGTGTGTGTGTGAGTGTGTGTGTGTTTGTGTATGTGTGTGTGTATGTGTGTGTGTGTGTTTGTGTGTGTGTGTGTGTGTGTGTGTGTATGTGTGTGTGTGTGTGTGTGTGTGATATAAATAAACTTAAAGAGTGAGGAAGGTGGGGAAATAGGAAGAAAATGTAATGTTCGCTCTAGAAAAACAAATATTATATACCTGCGAGAACATATCAAGTTTTGTTGATCATTTCCCTTCAAGCAAGGCGATAAAGCCACTAAGAATTAAAGAAAATGAGAAGACTTTATTCCCCGGTGCCCCCAACAACATGAATTTAAAAGTGCTACTAGATTAGCAACTGGGATTCACCATTTTACACTGAAACTAGTTACAGGGTCATCCGAAATTGTTGCCACCCCTTACCAAAAAGTAATGAGAACAATAGAAGAACAAGTAATCCAGTAATACAAACTACATGTACTGGATTCAGTTTTATTCCCTTTCATTGATGCAGTCACACATCGAGAAGGTCTGTATGAACACCATCTTTTTCGTGGCACAAAATAATGCGGCGCCATGTTCTGTGTGATCCTTTTACGAAGCTGTGCTTTGTTGATTGTTGCAAAGGCTCCCCGAATGGTGTCCTTCAGTTGATGGGTATTCTGCTATCGTTCATGTGAAACTTTCCCCTTTGATAATACCTCCACAGAGCGTCGAAGCAGAAAATTATATTATCAAGGGGGTGACAAGACTTTCGGACCATCCTAGAGATGTAACCCCCACCCTCACTTCTACTCTAACAGTTTTTTTTTCTCACATTCCCCACTTGTGGAACTCTCTTCCGTTTTCTTTGCTTCCTTGATAACGACAATCTTCAAAAATTTAAATGCAACATTAATCGCCATCTTCAGTCTTTTTGAACCGGGTTCATTTAATGGCCGTACATTTGGCCGGCGGACATTTGGCCAAGCAGACATTTGGCCGAGAGACATTTTACCAAAAAAGTACAAGGGGAAATAGTAACAAGCAATACTTTTAAGTATTTTAATTATTAGTATTATAAGGTAGAATAGGACTAATAATTACCCCTGAATTTCAAGTGATTAAATTACGACATCGAAATTTAAAGCTAAAAGAGTTCTTATTTCAATATTCGTTTATTGAAATTAGTACTTAAAAAATATTTGAGTGTATTTGGGTAAAAAGTAGTGTCTAATTATTTAAATTCGTATTTAACAGTAAGATAAAAGTCAGTTCGTCCTTTTAAGATAATGATCATTAAAAGCGAATTGGAAAGATCTTTCATATCGTAAAAACTTAAGATTTTTACTGTAGTAAAATGTGATTTTTCTCAAAATTACTTATCATCTTACAGTAATATTTGAAGTAAAATATAATATCGGGTGTCCATAAAGTTCGTGTGCACTTTAAAAAATTTATAACTTTATTTGTATTTGCGATAGAAATAATTTGTAAAAAGGATTAGAAAGAAGTAAATCTATATTTTTTAAGGTTTTATTGAAATTTTATTTAACTTTCTACATGTCCTCCATCATGAGCAATACAAAGGGTAATACGATTTTGCAGTTCACAGAAAACATTTGCCAACTGATTTGCAGTAATGCTTGAAATCACATTAGTTATTTTAGCTATACTTAAAACTAGGTTACATTAAACTTTATAACATTTTTTACAGATTATTTCTATCGCAAATACAAATAAAGTTATAATTTTTAAAAGTGCACACGAACTTTATGGACACCCTGTATACATAACAGATTTGAAAAAATCCCGTCAAAAAAAAAAAAAAAAAATCCCCAAAAAGAAATTATATTTAATACAGTAAATAATGATGAATATACGTGACACATTACAATAAAGAGTGTGACATATATGTAATTACGCCACTATATTTTCGGCTAAATATCCATTCGGTTAATTGTCCGTCGGCCAAATGTTTATTTAAATTTAGTGAATATATCCATTTAAAGTTAACCTGTAATAAATTTTAAGAATCGGGCAAAACGATAAAATGTGATAGTAGGGTTGAGTTTAAGCCCCCCCCCCAAGCACAAATAAAATACAAACGGCAAATATTTAAACGATACAATACTTAGGGAAGGGATTAAACTTAGGAATATTAAGATTACCTCCTCGGTTATCCATTAAAGCTGCTATCCACCAAAAGAAAAGAAGCAAATCCCCACCGCGGGCCATTTAAAAGATAGTTCGCGCAGCTGATTGGTTGTACAAACATCCAATCGGATGTGCGGAATACGTGGTCTTTCTTCGTCTAATTCTTTAAAAAGGCCAGAGTAGTTGTTAGCGTTTCACTGTGAGGGGGAAATCAGGGTTTGATCTCCCCTGATTGGGTCGATTTGGTGATGGAGAGTATGATGTTGAAAGACCCGAAACTCCCTGATGAACCAAGTCAAAATATCACTGAAAACCCCCTCGAGCGCCTACTTAAAAGCGTATTTTTTAATTATGTCGGCCAAATGTTCAAGTACCGTTCATTTTATCTTTCCCTTACTCTTCAGTCTTCTCGTTCTCTTTCACTTTCACTCCCTGTATCCCCTTGCATCCCCTTGCATCGTAGGGGTATTATCACCTTGCTTGGTGGGGTGATATGATTTTTTTAGAAAAGATTAAGAAGAAAAGGAAGAAGAAGAAGAAGAAGAGGAGGAAGAAGAAAATGAAGAAGAAAATGAAGAAGAAAAAGAAGAGGAGGAGGAAGAAGAAAATGAAGAAGAAAAAGAAGAAGAGGAGGAAGAAGAAAATGAAGAAGAAAATGAAGAAGAAGAAGAAAAAGAAGAAGAGGAAGAAGAAGAAAATGAAGAAGCAGAAGAAGAAGAAGAAGAAGTCAATGTTGATACTTCACTCATGGATTATATATTCAGATTTCCTTTTCTTAGATCGCTACTAGCTGAGTGGTTAGAACGTTCGCTTTCTGACCATGAGACGTAGGTTCGAATGTCCCCATTGTCGATTTGTGAAGAAGCCGACCTCGATGTTATCGGTTTAGGGGAGGCGATCTCAGCGTGCGGTACCTATCGAAAGTGCCATACACCGGGTTGACTCAAATCTTGTGAGTGAAATTTTGTGTAGACCGAACCTCGGTGGTTATGCAAGCACGAAATCACAAGTCATCATGACCGAGGACTTGAGCGTGTTGGCCGTGATCACACTAGATCACATGCTCTCTCCCCCAGGAACTGTAACTAAGGTCCGCTCAGCATAGTTGCAGTATAAGCCTAAGGTCGGCTGTGTGGGTGTTGAAGAAACACAAAATGGGCCTGAGCAAGTGTCTGTAATAGGGATTAGCTAGTAGGGTAGCATCCTCGAATTCGAAAGGCTGCAAAATTTCGGCTCTCCACAACTTCCTCTACTTTATTATTTGTGAATTGCCGACATTGAATATCATGTCATTATTTCAATCATCCATTTTGTTATTTCATTTTTTTTTTTTTTTTCGTATTCCTCGCAATTGTCTCCTTCTTTTCCACGTGAATCTTAAAAATGTTTCAATTAAGATACCATTGAATATGTAATTAGAAATTCATTCGCAATCAGCCATTTTGTTTGTTTGTATGTTGCTTTTTTCTTCTTTTCTATACGAGTTCGTTGTTTGTTTGTTTCTTTCTTTCTTTCTATCTTTCTTTATTTCATTCTCCCTATTCTGGTCCTTTCTTTCTTTCTTTTTTTCTTTCTTTCTTTCTATGCCTTCCTTTCGATTCCAGTCATTTTTTGTATCTTTTTCTTCCTTCTTTTTCCTTTATTTCTTTCCATTATACCCTTTTCTTTTTCTTTCTCTCTTTCTATTCTAGCCCATTCCTTCTTTCTTTCTTTCTTTCTTTCGATTCTAGTCATTTCTTTGTATCTTGCTCTTCTTTCTTTTTTCTTTATTGCTTTCTATTCTATTCTTTTCTTTTTCTTTCTTTCGATTCTCGTTCATTACTTCCTTCCTTCTTTCTTTCTTTCTTTCTTTCTTTCTTTCTATGCGTTCCTTTCCATTCTCGTCATTTCTTTGTATCTTTCCCTTTCTTCTTTTTTCTTTCTTTCTTTCTTTCTTTCTTTCTTTCTATAAACATTAACTTAAGAATTATAAGTCATCAGAATATGAATATCAGCAAACCGTGAAATTTTTACGTTTCACTGTGACGTGTGAGGCCATTTTGTTTTTCTTTAGAATCTATCTTTGATATTTATAAGTCTACATTTCGTCTTTTCTTTGAATATTGCTGTCACATCGGGTCTGGTGTTTCTGCAATATATTTAGAGATTCTTGATAAAATCCAAAGAATCAGCAATATTATTTGTCCTGACCTGGCATCCCGGCTTAATCTAGCTCCCCTGTGCCTTTTCCATAAATACTTTCATCGTAATTTGGTCAGATGACCTTCCCTATGTGATACCTAGACATCATGAATTTAAGCGCAGTACTAGATTGGCGGGTCTCAATATTTTACATTTGAAATAGCTAGATGGAACCGTAAGTTCTATGCGAATAATTTCTTCTCTTTCACTTCTCGACACATATAGTATGGTGCTCCTGCTATATATATATAGATCTTTAATAACATACAAAGAACAATCTGCAATGTTATTGGTTTTGACCTGGCATCTCGGCTTCAGTCACTTTCCCACCACTATAATATAGCTACCCTGTGCCTTTTCTATAAATAATCATCATTTTACAGTTGAAATAACAAAAGATGGGAGTGAACAGTTTCTTCTGGCCTCTCATTTTCCTATGAACTTTGATCTTCAAAAATTTAAATGCAATGTCAATTGTTATCTTCTGTCTTCTGTCTTCTTGTTCTTTTATTGTCCTCTCTCCTTAATAGTAGTTTTTCTCATATTCTCTAACACTCAGTAACCCCTTGCGTCCTAGTGGCTTTATTGCCTTTGATCTTCAAAAATTTAAATGCAATGTCAATCGTTATCTTTTGTCTTCTTAATTCTTGTTCTTTTATTGTCCTCTCTCCTTAATAGTAGTTTTTCTCATATTCTCTAGCACCCAGTAACCCCCCTTGCGTCCTAGTGGCTTTATTGCCTTTGATCTACAAAAATTTAAATGCAATGCCAATCCTTATCTTCTGTCTTCTTAATTCTTGTTATTTTATTGTCCTCTCTCCTTAATAGTAGTTTTTCTCATATTCTCTAACACACAGTCTCAGTAACCCCCTTGCGTCTTAGTGGCTTTATTGCCTTGCTTGGGGTGAAATGTGTAAAATAAAGTAGCATTATTGCTTCTACTGCTGCTAGTGCTAATTATTATGATTATTATTGGCGAAATTTTTCTCATCACCCTCATCTTTCTTCCACTTTTTTGTCGACCTTTCTTTATTGCCGCCTACTTGCGTGGACCACTTGTTCGTTTCATTGTCACAGAGGAAGTAACACAAACACTCAGATATCGAGGGATACAGAACCCATGCATATAGATTTAGAATTACACACAAAGACAGGCACAGAATATCACACCTCTACATACACTAATATAAACACGCTTACTCAAGAAAGGAATAGGAAACCTTGCAAAACAGTTCCTTTTTTTTCATTTTTATTAGCGTGACATTTAAGATTTTTGACCTAAAATATGTCGGAATTTTATCGATGGTCTTTATCTCCTGAATCAGCAGTTCTTTGGTACGTCAAACCAAACCCATTTCCGTCGGATTAAAAAGAATAAATTGCTTCCCAAGAGACAAACATTTACGTTCTGGTTATTCTAAACATTTATTTCCTCGATTTTTGTGAGATTTTAAGTTAAGCCATTTTTTTTTATAGTCTGAGACCTCAATAAATAGAGAATAGGTACACACTCGCGCGCACACACGAAGACATATATAGTTATCGCCGCAGATTCGCTAAGAATGAGCATTTTATTCTTATGTGCCGCGTCCTTACAGAACGTAGGCGATCATAGCTCTCCCCTTCCCTCTATCCCTTGCATCTCAGCAATATCCGTCCCCCTGCAAGCTCACCCCAGGCCACGTTCTCTTATCCATTTGCTTAAGCCCGGTAGGTATGTCATGTTTTCCCTCTTTTCGACCTGTGAGTATCAGATTCTCCAGGCCACCCTTTCTCATTATGTGTCCCAGGAACTTCAATTGACTCTTCCTTATGTTAAGTATAAGCCTCCTCCTTGTTTGCATCCTCTCGGACAGTTTTTATATAATTTATCATCCGAAAAGGAAAACATTATTAGATCGCATGAGAAATTGTATAAAAAACTAAATAAAAGCACCTTGTCAGTCGTTTTTAATGAAATGTGCATATATATATATATATATATATATATATGTATGCATATATATATACATGTGTGTGTGTGTGTGTGTATGCGCGCATGTGTGGGAGTGTTTATGTGTCTGCGTGTTTGTGTGTATGCGTGTGCGTGCGCGCGTGTGTCTGTGTGTCTGTGTAAAGGTGCTTGTGTGTGCAAGAATAATTTTACCAAAAGGCCTGCGTGGGTAGTAACGCGTATTCAAAATGGCATCAAATATTAATTCAAGCGAATGAGAAATGGTCATTTGCAAATTGGCGAACTGCTCCCAGAAATTCCAAGCAAGTTTCAGAATGTCATAGGAAGGAATTTTATGTCAGGCACATTTGAAATCTACGGAGCTTGTTTGTTTATTTTTTCTTTTCGTTTCTTTCTTTCTTTCTTTCTTTCACATTAATTGTGTGCAAATCCCCTTGACAAAGGTATGAATCCATCCCTTCATTCCCATCTGTGGGTTAAATTGTAGGACATTGCATATGGAAAAATCATTGGTACCATCTATCTATCTATCTATCTATCTATCTATCTATCTATCTATCTATCTATCTCCATCTGTTCATATCTATCTATCTATCTATCTATCTATCTATCTATCTATCTATCTATCTATCTATCTATCTATCTATCTATCCCTGTCTCTTCATATCTATCTATCTATCTATCTATCTATCTATCTATCTATCTATCTATCTATCTCCATCTGTTCATATCTATCTATCTATCTATCTATCTATCTATCTATCTATCTATCTATCTATCTATCTATCTAATGATGTTCCTATTTATCTATCTAAGTCTGTTCATATCTATCTATCTATCTATCTATCTATATATCTATCGATCTATCTATCTATCTAGATAGATAGATAGATAGATAGCTATCTATCTCAGTCTATCTATCTAGATAGACAGCTATCTATCTATCTCAGTCTATATATATATATATATATATATATATATATATATATATATATATATATATATATATATCAGGAGCTTACACCGATTCTCGTACGATCACCGAAGTTAAGCAACATCGATCCATCCTGGTCAGTACCTAGAGTGGTGAACGTTTGGGAATCCCAGGTGCTGTAAGATATTGTACCCGAGTGGAGTAACGGCATGGAATTTTAATATTCTGAGAAGAACCATCCATGTTATCTATTGAAAAGGAATTTTTAGATGAATTGGTTACAGGAGCAATTAATGGCAGATTCACACAATTATCAAGTGAACATAAACAATTTCTCTTAATATAATGGACTCTGCAAGCAATGCTCTGTTGTGCTTTAAAACTATCTGTTAATTTGTGAATTTTGTAGCCAGTGAACTATTTAATAAATATCAACCAATTACTTAAATTTAAAAATAAATATATAAAAATGAAATTATAATATTCTTGTTCAAACCATGTAACACCAAAATTGTCCAATTGTCAGATTAAATTCTGAACCTTGTATCTTAGAAATGATTAAAGATATCTTACCGGAATTATCCGAGCTTTTTATAACACTACTGGATTCTACTTTGAGCAATAAGAATATATAATTACTCTTCAAGCTTAACAGAAGAATCGTGATGAAATCGATCATAAACGAAAATGATATGTTCATCATTAATTAATCATAGCTAACGATCGGAAGGACACGAAGGATTGTAATAAAGTTTATATATATATATATATATATATATATATATATATATATATATATATATATATATATAATTCCAGGATCATTTTCTAACTTATTTAAGATGATCTTCGCCTTCTCTAACCTTCTAACTTTCTGTCCTAGGGCAACAATGTGCTTCACAGGTTTCACGTACATTTTCAAGTCTTTTTTTTTTCACTGCTTTTTGGACTGTCAAAGCTGAAACTCCTCCCTCAAGTGCCAAATGTCTTATGAATTGACTTGGATCTTTTCTAATTGATCTCTTTAGCTTTAAGTTAAAATGATGATCCCTCTTCCTGTTGTGTCTTCTTGTTCTAGTTTTCCACTCTGCTGTTCCCTCATTTTTTAAACTTATTCACCGTTCTCTTGATGGTTCTTGAATAGACTTTGTAGATGGAATCCAGAGTATGAATGTTGGCACCATTACTGAAGACCTGAATGATCTTTTTCCTCTCACCATTGCTCAGTTGGGAAGACAGTGGGGCTGAAAACAAAACAATGTATCCTGTTCTCTTTATAGCTGAATAACTCAACGGGGTTTTCAGTGATTCTTAGGACAAATGGAGTCAAGATGGCTAAAAGTCTTATTTGAAAACCTGAACAAAAGAAACTCGTATTTGACGGCATATAAAGGGCCCTTTTGTTTTACTAAAAATATCTTTTAAAATTTACCTGGGTCTTATATGCCATATGAAGGTGTAAGATTCTCGATAGTCGGGCGAAATTAGCTACCTGGCAACTCCTATTAGTTTAGACTTTAGAGTAACATTTATATACCTATTGGGATTATTTAAAAGGACACATGGCACAGTGGATAAAGGCGTTAGGTAGATCCAGTGACAGGACGCAAAGAGTGTGAGTTCAATAACAATTAAAAGGAGATAAGTGACAACTGACATCCAATAAACATGGCACGTGGAACTAGAACAGTTTACGAGCGAAATAAAGGCTTCCGTTCGGCATTCCAACCACCTGAAGAAGCCGGAGCGTACAACGGCCGAAACGTTGTAATAAATATGGCAACAAAGATGAGGACAATAGTCCGAATAATGTAAATAATGTACATAATTCCTCATCTCAGAAATATAGACAGATACTGAAGGACCGAAACGTTGTAATAAATATGGCGACAAAGATGAGGACAATAGTCCGAATAATGTAAATAGTGTACATAATACCTCATCTCAGAAATATAGACAGATACTGAAGGGCCGAAACGTTGTAATAAATATGGCTACAAAGATGAGGACAATTGTCCGAATAATGTAAATAATGTACATATAATACCTCATCTCAGAAATATAGACTGATACTGAAGGGCCGAAACGTTGTAATAAATATGGCGACAAAGATGAGGACAATAGTCCGAATAATGTAAATAATGTACATAATACCTCATCTCAGAAATATAGACAGATACTGAAGGGCCGAAACGTTGTAATAAATATGGTGACAAAGATGAGGACAATTGTCCGAATAATGTAAATAGTGTACATAATACCTCATCTCAGAAATATAGACAGATACTGAAGGGCCGAAACGTTGTAATAAATATGGTGACAAAGATGAGGACAATAGTCCGAATAATGTAAATAATGTACATAATACCTCATCTCAGAAATATAAAAAGATACTGAAAGGCCGAAACGTTGTAATAAATATGGCGACAAAGATGAGGACAATAGTCCGAATAATGTAAATAGTGTACATAATACCTCATCTCAGAAATATAGAGAGATACTGAAGGGCCGAAACGTTGTAATAAATATGGCGACCAAGATGAGGACAATAGTCCGAATAATGTAAATAATGTACATAATATCTCATCTCAGAAATATAGACGTATACTGAAAGGCCGAAACGTTGTAATAAATATGGCGACAAATATGAGGACAATAGCACGAATAATGTAAATAGTGTACAGGTAAGAAAACAAAATATAAATCAAGCAATTATTACAACTGAGTAAAACAATTCAGTTACCATTAAAATCCAGTCAAAAATTTCCCTTTATATCATCTGTACAACCCGCGTCTTGTAAACGTCTTAGTGGAATAATTAGGATAAAAAAATTCTGATTGTATTTATACAAATGCAAGCGGAAGTTATCACAAAAAAATATTAATGAAACAAATATATTTTACAAATATATAATTTGAATTTATTGCAGATAATTTTAGTGAAACAAAGTACTAATATTAAACGTGATGAAATTAATATAATGAATAACACTTTTAATCTTCAGTACCTGCCTATATTTCTGAGATGAGGTATTATGTACATTATTTACATTATTCGGACTATTGTCCTCATCTTTGTCGCCATATTTATTACAACGTTTCGGCCTTTCAGTATCTGCCTATATTTCTGAGATGAGGTATTATATACACTATTTATATTATTCAGACTATTGTCCTCATCTTTGTCGCCATATTTATTACAACGTTTCGGCCTTTCAGTATCTGTCTATATTTCTGAGATGAGGTATTATGTACACTATTTACATTATTCGGACTATTGTCCCCATCTTTGTCGCCATATTTATTACAACGTTTCGGCCTTTCAGTATCTGTCTATATTTCTGAGATGAGGTATTATGTACACTATTTACATTATTCAGACTATTGTCCTCATCTTTGTCACCATATTTATTACAACGTTTCAGCCTTTCAGTGTCTGTCTATATTTCTGAGATGAGGTATTATGTACACTATTTACATTATTCGGACTATTGTCCTCATCTTTGTCGCCATATTTATTACAACGTTTCAGCCGTTTTACGCTCCGGCCTTCTTCTGGTGGCTGGAATGTCGAACTGAACCCTCAAGGACACATGGCACAGTTGATAAAGGCGTTGGTTAGATCCAGTGACAGGATCCAGAGTGTGAGTTCAATACCCGGTTATGGCAGGGGAGAACTTGGAGAAAGGAATTAACAGGAGATAACCCATAACTGACATCCATTAAACATGGCACGTGGAACTAGATCAGTCTACCCCAGTTAGCGAAATAAAGGGTTCAGTTCGACATTTTAACCACCTGAAGAAGGCCGGAGTGTACCACGGCCGAAACGTTGTAATAAATATGACGACAAAGATGAGGACAATAGTCCGAATAATAAAAATATTGTTGCAGTTATCGCTAAAATATTCGTTCAATTTCGCATACCAATCGATGAAATTTGAATGAACTGATTTGTTTCGAAAAATACTTTCCCAAAATAAACTTCTTCGCTGTTTAGTCTTATAGGACTTCATGGTAAGAAATATTTTCTTAAGAAAATTAATTTTTTTCCTTTTTAACAGCGAAGAATAAATTCTTAGTATTTCTTACTCTTGAGCATGCAACATACAAATGTGTAAATATTTCTTTGTGGAGCCAAATTCCAACTTTTTGAAGTGTTTGGCCTTGTGATTTGTTTATAGTTCTCGCAAACGCAGACTCTTCTCTCTCTCTCTCTCTCTCTCTCTCTCTCTCTCTCTCTCTCTATATATATATATATATATATATATATATATTAACATTCTTTTTATAGATACAAGTATTTAAGTAAATGGTCTGTTTATAATAAACAGTATTAAATAACATTTACCGGCCTGAATGTCTATTTCATAATATATATATATATATATATATATATATATATATATATATATATATATATATATATATATATATATATATATATCAACTTAAAGAAATTATATGCAAAAAATTATTTATTAAATAAATACGTTAATCGTTAAATTGTTTTTAAAATAGTGGAAGTATTTTGTATGTGAAATAATACAATTTTTAATTTTTCAAAGAAATTGATGAACATTTTTTTTACTAAGCAACGCACCCTAGTAAAACCAATTGTACTTTTTACCCACTTTACCTGATTGCTCTTTTCCCCACCATTATCAATGGGTGGTTACTTTAGAGGGTGTGAAGCAGACTGGCGGAAGTCATTGAATTTTATATATAGAGAAATGTGTGTCTGTATATCTGGGATGAGGTATTGTAACTATTTACACTATTTACATCGTTCGGAATGTTGTCCTCATCTTCACTGTCATATTCACGACGTTTCAGCCGTTGTACGCCCTGACCTTCTTCAGGATATGTCTCTATCTCTGAGATGAGGTATTGTAACTATTTACACTATTTACATCGTTCGAACTTTGTCCTCATCTTCACTGTCATATTCACGACGTTTCATTCTTCAGGTGATATTCGTTATAAATTCGAACCGAACCCTTTATTTAGTTCATTTGGATAGATTGTTCTCGTTTTCTGGATATTTTGTTTCAGTTATTTCCCTTTAGTAAGTCAACTCTCTAATTTCACTTCTGCTGTGGCCAGGGATTGAACTCAGAAGTCACTGACTGGATTGCTTCAACCAACGCCTTCAACCACTGAACCATGTGTATTCATTTTTGGGACTTATAAACCATAGAGAAAAATAATAAGAACAAATTACTATATGAGCTCTGGTAAAAATGGTGTTGAGATATTCTATCTATGTCCATGCATGCATGTCTATCTTCTATATTCGAACCTGTATCCCGCAGGTTCGAATCCTGCCGGAAGACGCATATTTTTCTAACAAGATTTCTCGAATATTCAGGCCGGTAGATATAGTTAGATAAAAAATACTGTTTAATTAAAAAAAATAACTATATAGGTGTTTTTAATTTATTTGATTGTTTGAACTCTTTTTGTTGTTGTTATGGATACTCATATTCAAGTAGCCGTCCTAGGTATAACGATAAACTACATCCGCGTCCAGGGTAAGACGATAAACTACGTCCGACAGCAAGGCCTCTGATCAGGAGGTTGTGAGGTGCGTGGAACCACTTCTTAATTGCTGGTGTTCCTAGGTCCACCCTGACCCGGGGTGGTAGAACCTGTTAGGGTACCAACTATGGGCAAATAGTTAACTCATACTTGTGTAAAAATAGGTTATAATACCAGAAATACTTTGTAATAAAAAAAGTGGTTGAAATATATATATATATATATATATATATATATATATATATATATATATATATATATATATATATATATATATATATATATATATATATATATATACACACCTTTTTTTTAACCGAACTATCGCTATGAATCTGTTTCAAAATGTCTTTAGCATTAAATGAACAACTGAGGTGTTGATATGCCATAAAACAAAACAACCAACTAATTATATTCAAGTAGAAGTTCAGTATCTTTTTTAAATAACTATATTGGTGCAAAATGGATAACGGCTTTGAATTGAGGAATCGGAGAGCCGAGTTCGAATTCCAGTCGAATCCATTACATTCACTTACGTGCTAATACCCTAGGGAAAGGTATGAATCCTCTTCTTCTCCCCCCAGCTATGAGTAAAAAGCAGGGCAGATTGGGTTCTATAGCCTAGGAGAAGGAAAAGCTCTGAATTCAAAACCGGCCTGGAGATGGTTTGAGCTCCGCCAGGCTATCTTGCCCAAGAAATACCACTTCTACTGCGGCTGCAGTATACATGGTACCCCTAATAGGTTGCGGGGATATATATATATATATTGATAGATAGATAAATAGATATCCAAATAAGAGACAGAACAGATGGAGTAAAATCTACAGTTCGTAGAATTTACTTTTTTTTTTTTTAAAAAGTGCTCAATTCAAAGTACAAATTATGTAACATCGCCTGACGAAGTCAATCATAGTATTGAAACATGAAAGTTTTTGCGTAGCGATGTAAAATGTTTTTATTATAATAAAAATATAGAGGTGAATATGTAAATTAGGTACCTCCACTTTCTTGAATTAAATTTTCGATACCTAAGGTTTAAAATGAATTTTTAAAAATGAAAAGCATTCTTGAAGATTTCATTTCAGATAGAAATTATATAGATTGGAATGTCAAATATTTGCTCGATTTCTTAAGATTTTCTTAAAAGCGGCCATTTTATAATTTTAAGGAATTTGTAAACAAAATAAATTTATTGATTTTAAAACTCTTCCAAAAATATATATATATATTTCTGACACGTTATTTGAGTAAAATTGCAAAATTTAAAGTTAAATTAATGTAATTTGAAATAAATATTGCTTATAGCATAAAAAAGTAATATACAATCATTTCTTAATGATGGGTCTTATCTTTCTTTGTCTTTATTGATGTCTTGGTTAGTTTTCAAGGTGATCACAGGTCTTATGGATGACCAGAAATGACATAAATTTATGAAAGTGAACAAAGTTTTTTTTCTTTTCTTTTTTTAATTACCTAGTAATTTTTACAAATGAACATATTTTCCGCAATTATCTAATATTTTATTGACTTTTATTTACCTTCCGAAGATGCTTTATGCAAAAATTTAAAATACTATAAAATTTTCTTAAATTAATCTCTGTAAAGGGGCAAAACTCTTAGATCACATGATCTTTTCATAATAATGTCACGTTTAGCCTTCCATAGATGAGAAAAGGGAAAGAATTAAGTAAAAAAATAAAAAATGAAAAATTATTTTAAAAACAGAATAGTAAAACTACGTTTATTAATCTTTTCAATTTTGTATTCATAAATTTCCTTTCAACTTAATTACTAAATCACATACAGGAAATAACCCAATACAGAATTTTACACGATTTTTAAACTATTATAAATTATTATAATTAAATTTTTTAATAGGAAAATTTTATTTCTTCAGACAATTGTCCTTAATATAACTTATTTACAAAAGTAATTAAAAGCTTTTCTTATTAAATAATATCATAGTTTTATTGCATTCATTATTTTTCAATTCAGAGCAGATTTTCAGTTAGAATAGTGAAAGTTTGAAAAAAAATAGACGATTTAGATTTTCCAAGGGGTCCTACTTTTAACGAATGAAAAAAAAAATGAGGAAATAGAAAGTTTTTTGCGAAATTTCATGAAATTAAGAAAAGTGGGGGTAACATATGTAAAAAAAAAGAAAAAAGTTTTACCAAAATTTTCTAAAAAAAAAATTTTTTTAAATAATTTCATTCATTTGAGAATAAGTCCTGAAAATTTCATTAAATCTGACAGATATTTGATTTTTACAAGAATTTCCAAATCAATGTTTTCAATGAAAAAAGCACAAAAGTTAATTTGATTATTACACGACCCCGATGACATAAACAAAAAAGATTTTTAGCCAAAATTTCAATGTGTTAGAAAGGATTAAATTTTTTTTTAAAATAATCAAAAAATACTTTAGCCTTTCATCTTAATAATAACATAAACATTTTTACGATAATGGTTTATTTTTTATTAAATTTGTGACTTTTTTTTATTACGTTGGATGCTGTTTTCCGTGAAAATGAAGGTAAATAAATGGATAAAAAGGCGTCGTATTTCAGAATGCATAAATAGTTCCAGGAATAACTCATTATAAAATAAGTTTTTATATTATAATTTCTATGAAAAAAAACAAAACATTCTTTATAAGAATTTTCTGCATAAATTAAGGATAAAATCTAAAATTTTAAGAATTCTCGAAAGTAGCCAAATCCATTTAAGTTACAAAAAGTTGTCTCCCTTCAACCATTTCGCGAACGAATATTTGAACTAGGTCGTTTTCGACGTTCAGTAGGCAGACAATTTTAACAGTATCGTTTTAGAATGCAAAGTCATATGTACGCATGTGAAACCAGGCAGCACTATTTTTTTTTCTGGTTTTACTATTATCTTTCTCTTGGGATATCAGCGTGGATTTGTTTTCTTGGGGTGGGGTGCGTTTACAGGAATTTGATTCGGTCTGTGAGTGTGTACAGCATTAAGAAAATAAAAACTGTTACAAGATTTGTTTGTCATATTATTCAAAGGTCTCAGAATAACAGAAATAATATATCGGGTATATTTTCGAAAATAATAAAATAATCCTTTCCATTTTGTATACATAAACATATTCGGCTGGAAATTGGACTCGTCTGGGTCTAACGTTACGAAACATACACAGGTCTCTTTAGATATATTCAGTTCAGTGGGTCAAACGTTGTAAGATCCTTTGTATATATAACTGGACAAAGAGTGTGTAAAAACTGTCCAAATGTTTTATATTTCCGAGCGCTTTCGGCTATACCTTTAGCCATTATCAAGGATGATTCGATTTTTCAGCTTGATTGAGTGTGTGCATTATGTGTATGTCTTAGAGTGTAGTAGAGATGTTTTTAATTTCCGAATACGGTTAGCACATTGTGACTTTGTTCGTAGTTAATATTGTTAAGAGTTGACTTTTTCTTTTTTATTATTAAAGCCTCCATTATTTTTAATCTTTTTTTGCAGGTGGATGCAGTTAATATATTTGTGTTTTCTACGAGTATGTTTCTAATGAGGTCCGGTAAATTTGCGTGCGTGTTTACATGCGTTCTAATGGAGCTGTGGTCAGATAGGTGTAACGTAAGGTGTCTGGATAAGCATGTAGTTGTGTAACCGATGTAATTATTTATGAGTCCGGTGTGATCAGGAACACAGTTCCTTAAGAGGCATTTGAACTCATAGATAATGTTCATTCTTTGTAATATTGACTTAACTGGTGTGTTGTTATTTTTGAGGATAAGGTTAGTTGTCTTGAATTTTTTATAGTAGATAATTAATTTGATTTTTTATTCGGGTCAATTGGGGTAGTGTATTTCTTTATAATGTGTCTTAGTGAGGATTCATCTTGTTTGTAATTCCTATGCATTTGGTTTTTGTAATAAATGTGTATGTGATTGTTGACTGTGTGTTCACTATCGTTATTACTTACTTTAGGGAGAAATAGTCTAATTTGGTGGTCTATAAGATGGTTAGGGAAGCCGTTGTTGATTAGGGTTTGTTTAACATTATTAAGTTCTTTGAGGAAGAGTATTCAAGGGGATGAATTCTGGTGTGCTCTTTTTAGAAAATTTTTTTTTATTACTGCTATTTTTTACCTAAGTAGACATTCGCTTTTAAAGTTAAGGTGGCACGAGTTTTTGCTAGTGGGTTTATATATATATATATATATATATATATATATATATATATATATATATATATATATATATATATATATATATATATATAACAAAATATGTAACAACATATATAACAATATATATACAATATATTATGAAATGGACAAAGTCCGACAATTATTTCAAGACATTTTTATGTTTATACATTCTTTTTATAGATACAAATATAAAAATGTCTTAAAATAATTGTCGGACTTTGTCCATTTCATAATGTGTGACGTCATTTGTTTACATTTGGATACGCCATGAGCAGATATGAATGTACGTGAGAGAATCATGGAAGATTGTAGTTTAAAAGCAGTAAAATCGAGCTTGTTAATCGAACGCTCCTCTGTGGCCAAATCGGTTAAAAGCACGTCAAGCTATATGACGGTTCCGTATAGGATACAGATTTGATTCCTTTTGGAGGACGGATATATTCTCTGAAAATTTCTCGGACATTCAGGCCGGTAAATGTTGTTTAATACTGTTTATTATAAAACAGAGCATTTACTTAAATATTTGTATCTATAAAAAGAATCTATAAACATAAAAATGTCTTAAATAACAATATATATATACTCTTATATATATATATATAGAGAGAGAGAGAGAAGGAGAGAGAGAGAGAATTATGATTTATATATATATATATATATGGTATAATGAGAGCTTAAAATGTGAAACTGGCAATCATCACACATTGTTGATTCCTCTGTCCACACAGTTTATATCTACAAACCCTCTGCCTCAATGGCGTGCTTCCATTTCCCATAAATATAGCAAATGTTCAACTATATAATTGCACATATATACACACACACACACACACACGTGTATATATACGGGGGATAGATTTATTTCAACCAACGAAAACTTTGTCAGCCTTATTCAACCCCGGTATGAGGTAACTTTGGATTTTGTTGTGGAATACTATTTATTGGCTCAGATTTTATAAATACATTGAGATCTTTTTGTGGATCAGTTTTAATATTTTATATTATTATATACTAACGGATTTATTATCTTTACTATATATATATATATATATATATATATATATATATATATATATATATATATATATATACCCTCTAGACAAATCATCTCCACTCCCTTCTCTTGTCTGGTGAATAAGAAGGTCATCACTACTACTATCTCATCCCCTAGAGGCATCTCCTCACCCCCAATTATCTCTTTCCTTCCCTTAAAATACAACTTTCGTTAATTTTGTTTTTCGTTTCATTCCTGGAAGAATTTTTGAATCCATTCCTTGTTTTGAAACCGCCAGGTCTGACTAAGCGAAATCGAAATCTGAAGTCCCGATTTATTAATTATATATATATATATATATATATATATATATATATATATATATATATATATATGTGTGTGTGTGTGTGTGTGTGTGTGTGTGTGTGTCTTTACTAAAATCCACTTGTATTATATACCAACGGATTTATTACTACTTTATTTTATATATATATATATATATATATATATATATGTGTGTGTGTGTGTAATTTGGCAGCAACTTTTCTTTTAAACATGTAGTATTGAATGTTAAAGACAACATAGTCTTGCATATTTTCTTTTGAATTTTCTCATATTCTCTAATGAGACTTTTTATTTGAAAATGGTTTCGAAATATGTATTGTCCATACGATGACCTAGCGCTTTCGAACATCATTGTTCATCTTCAGGGTCAATATTTTTAGTCAAAATTTGTTTAAACAAACATTTGCCAATTATCTTGTAGCGTAATCATATTGCTACTTTTTTTATTTTTTATTTTTTATATATATATATTATTCAGCTAGAAAAGGAAATGGTGAAAATCGTTTTGTGTCAGACCCACTGTCTTCCCAGATGATAAATGGTGAGAGGAAAAAGACTATCCAGGCCTTCAGTAATGGTACCAGCATTCATACTCTGGCTTTCATCTTTAAAGTCCATTCAAGGACCATCAAAAGAAAAGTGAATACGTTCAAATAAAAAAGAAGGAACAGTATAGAAGAAAACTGGATCAGGAGATCACAACAGGAAGAGGGGCTATTATTTCAGCTTAAAGCTAAAGAGATCAATAAGAAAAGATCCAACTCAAATCATAAGACATTTGACTCGTGAGAGAGGAGTTTCAGCTATGACAGTCCAAAGAGCAGTGAAAAGAGACTTGAAAATGAAATCGTACGAAACCTGTGAAGTACCTTGTTAGTCCAGGATAGAAGGTTAGAAAGTTATAGAAGGCGAAGATCATCTTGAATATGTTGGAAAATGATCGTGGAATAATATATATATATATATATATATATATATATATATATATATATATATATATATATATATATATATTTGAACTTCATTTCAACCCTTCATGAGCTTACGATTCTTAGCTATGATTAATTAACGATGAACATGTCATTTTCGTTTATGATCGATTTCATCATGATTCTTCGATTAAGCTTGAAGTGTAATTATACATTTTTATTGCTCAAACTAGAATCCAGTAGTGTTATAAAAATCTCGGAGAATTCCGGTAAGATATCTTTAATCATTTCTAAGATAAAATGTTCAGAATTTAATCTAACAATTGGACAATTTTGCTGTTACATGGTTTGGACAATTTTGCTGTTACATCCGTTATATTCAATTACTGTTTTCAAATTAGCTTCAAAATTAGGTCATCAAAAGTTGCATAATACGCGAGTATATTACGATTATTACAGTGTATATATTACTGGCAGTAGATACCAAACGTAAATACAGAATGTTATCAATTATCAATTAGAATAGATCCAACTCAAATCATAAACGTTTGGCACGTGAGAGAGGAGTTTCAGCTATGACAGTTCAAAGAGCAGTGAAAAAACACTTGGAAATTAAATCGTATTTAAAACATGTCGGGCAACTTGTTACTACAGGACAGTAAGGTAGAAGGTTAGAGAGGGAGAAGATAACCTTGAATAAGTTGTAAAATGATTCTGGAATAATAAATATATATTTGAACTTCATTTCAGTCCTTCATGAGCTTCTGATCCTTAGCTATGATGAATAATTTTCGTTTATGATCGATTTCATCACGATTCTTCTGTTAAGCTTGGAGAGTAATTATACATTGTTATTGCTCAGCGTAGAGTCCAACTGTGTTATAAAAACCTCGGAGAATTCCAGTAAGATATCTTGAATCATTTCTAAGATACAACGGTTCAGAGCTTACTCTTACAATTGGACAATTTGGCTTTTACACGATTTGTAAAGATTTGCTGTTACACCGGATATATATATATATATATATATATATATATATATATATATATATATATATATATATAAAAGTGAACATAGAAGTCAAAACTTAGAGGTGACAGTCTGTTTCATGCTAGATGCAATCGTATGGACTGACGATTGCATCTAGCATGAAACAGACTGTCGCCTCTAAGTGTTGACTTCTATGTTCACTTTTATATTTACACACGCTCTATCTTGAGCACTTTATTCCATAAATATAGCACATCTTAAGACTATATTTATTTATTTATTATATATATATATATATATATATATATATATATATATATATATATATATATATATATATATATGTGTGTGTGTGTTGTGGTAGGATCCACCTAATTTGCATAGTGGAGCACCGACGATATAAATATGGTTGGTACCGGAAAGACAGGGAGGCGAATCAAGAGATCCAACTAGAGACTCTGCCCGACTGCGACTTAGTCAACACATTCTCCAGGAACGGTCTTCCCAGAAATATACAAAAGACTATATGTAAATATTGTGTACACATTCTTGTTTCAATACATTTTATTCTAAGTACATTTTGTGTTTGCATTATTATTCCATGCATTAGTCAAGTTTCAACAATATAGTAATAAAAACTACAATGGTAATAATCAAGAAATAATCTTAAAGATTCATTTTGGTTATAATGAATTTTTTCCTTCAAATGTAGGACTTTGTACATCGGTTAGGTAAAAATTCTTGGCCCGGCTAGACTTTTAAGGCTTACTACTACTCCCCATTTTAAAGGAAAGAATTCTTAGCCGGGTCAGTCTTTTTAGGCTTTCTACTACCCATTCATTACTTCCTTCTTCCCTTTCCTTTCTATACCCTCTCTCTATTTCACTTTTCTTCTTCTCTCTTCTCTCTTCTCTTCTCTCTTGCTTACCCTTTCTCCTGTCAATCCAATAATTCAGTCCGGGTTATTATCTCCAGTGAGTAAGAGATTTCGATCTGAAGAGATGAATATATAGATATTCACGAAATAAATTATAACCGAAATGACTCTTTAAGGTTTTCTCCTTGATTATTATAGTCTACATTGAGCTTCCTCCTCGGAATTATCCCTACCAGTCACAAATTCATAATATATATATATATATATATATATATATATATATATATATATATATATATATATATTCATACATGTTTCATTAAATAATATAGATAAGTGTTGTCTATATATTTTATGTAAGTTTTTTTTAGCTTGGAGAGTAATTATACATTCTTATTGCCCAGCGTAGAGTCCAATTGTGTTATAAAAACCTCGGAGAATTCCAGTAAGATATCTTGAATCATTTCTAAGATACAACAGTTCAAAGCTTACTCTCTCTCTCTCTCTCTCTCTCTCTCTCTCTCTCTCTCTCTCTATATATATATATATATATATATATATATATATATCAAGAAAGAAAAAGTGTAATACATCATTGAAGAATTCAGTGATAAATTTATTTAGTCAGATATTTTTTCCATTGCATATATATATATAATTTATAGTTATTCATTGAATCTAGAAGAATCCTCAACAGAATGCAGAAAGCACTGTATGGCCGTTTCGTCTTATTTGGGACTCATCAACAGTACGCACCCACTACTGAGAATAGAACCCATATTCTCGGATGAGTTACACCACGGTAAGTGATAACAGCGCTATATCGAGTCTAGTTCGTAACCTCTTCGTCACCGAAGCCCGTTGGTATGTCGCTTACGCCGTATCGTAACTGTCAGGGTTCGATTCTCGGTAGTAGACGGGCAATTGAGGATTGGTCCCAAATATAGCGAAACGTCCGTCCGCTGCTTTCTGCATTCTGTTGAGGATTCTTCTAGACTCGATGAATTTATTGGATATATATTTATTTAAGTAAATGCTCTGTTTTTGATTAATTAATTATTTTTTTTATTTATTTAAACTTGTAGATGCGGGTATTATATTTGTATTTTATACTAGTATATTGCCGATAGACTTTGAGAAAAGAAATCATATATACAGTGCCGTTCGATAAAAGTGACTCACCTGATTTTTTTTACTAAATGTTCTCTTCTCCGATGACACGAAAGTTGAGCTAAATTCAAAGGATAAACGATCTAAAATCCGAAGAAGCTTTGAAAGCTCTTTGAATTTAGCAGTAAGTACTGTCAAGCATCCGTTCAGTATAATGTTCTGGGGATGCTTTTCTTTTCATGGAACTGGTTTCTTAAAACCTATTGAAAAGACCCTCAGGAGCGAGCAGTACAAGAGAATTTTAGAGTCTTGTCTGCTCCCTTCTGCTGAAAGGGTGCAAATCGACCCCACCAAGTTAATTTTTATGCAGGATAATGCTCACTGTCACAAATCAAAATTGATGAAGGAATACTTTGATGAGAAGCAGGTGAGTGTTATGACATGGCCGCCCCAATCTCCTGACCTCAACACCATAGAAAACTTATAGAGCATTATAAAGTACAGGCTCTCGGGGAAGCAGTTGAGCAACAAAGAGGATTTGATTGTGAATTTCATATCCGAATGGAATTCAATGCTTGGAGATGAGATTTGCCAGAACATAATCAAGTCAATGCCAAAAAGGATTGAAAAGGTTATTCAAAATAAAGGAGGACCCATAGATTATTAAATATTTCGAACTATATTACCTATTATAAATAAATTATACCTCTATTATTCTTTATTTAAAGCTGTTCGGTTAGGAAATAAGTGAGTAACTTTTTTTTGCACAGAGTTTTTCCCTAAATCTCATTCATATCCAAAATTATAATTATCAATAGAATACCTTAGGGTGAGTAAACTTTTTTACTAGGTGGTCGGGAAGGGGTTTTTATATTAGTAAGATTAAATATTAGTTTGACCCCAAAAACAATAGGCGAAAAAATGTTTAAAAAAATCAGGTGGGTCACTTTTATCGAACAGCATATATATATATATATATATATATATATATATATATATATATATATATATAGAGAGAGAGAGAGAGAGAGAGAGAGAGAGAGAGAGAGGGGGAAAGATATATGACAATGAAGAAAACATTTCTTGTGACGTGTTTCGACACTTAGGACTTCATCAGACTACGTTTGTGTTGATGCGACTACAGATGCGTACGAGCGCGATACGCTGGGAATTTTAAATTGCATTTCTAGATGCAACTGCGTGTTCTATTCGAATTGTTTTTTTTCTCTCGCACTTTTCGCCTGTGGAACTCTCTTCCGGTTTCTTATTTACCTCACACCTACAATCTTCAAAAATTAAAACTGCAACGGCAATCACCATCTTCTGTCTTCCAGTAACCTGTTCCTTTATTGTCCTTTCCCCTCACTAAAATCTTCCCATTCTCTTTCATTCCCTGTAAACCCTTCTGGCCTTTTGCTTCGCAGTCAAATTTGATCTTCAAAAATTTAAATCCAATGTCAATTGTTTTCTTCTGCCTTCTTAATTCTTGTTTTTTTTATTGTCCTCTCTCCTTAATAGTAGTTTTTCTCATATTCTCTAACATTCAGTAACCCCTTTCCGTCTTAGTGGCTTTATTGCCTTTGATCTTCAAAAATTAAAATGCAATGTCAATCGTTATCTTCTGTCTTCTTAATTCTTGTTCTTTTATTGTCCTCTCTCCTTAATAGTAGTTTTTCTCATATTCTCTAACACTCAGTAACCCCTTGCGTCCTAGTGGCTTCATTGCCTTTGATCTTCAAAAATTTAAATGCAATGTCAATAGTTGTCTTATATCTTCTTAATTCTTGATCTTTTATTGTCTTCCCCCATTAATACTAGTTTTTCTCATATTCTCTAACAATCAGTAATACCCTTGCGTCTTAGTGGCTTAATTGCCTTTGATTGCGAAAATTAAAATGCAATGTCAATCGTTATCTTTTGTTTTCTCATTTTTTGTTCTTTTATTGTCCTCTCTTTTTAATAGTATAGACTTAGTGACTAATCACGTTAAAACACTAGTTCCCATACGATCACTCGAAGTTAAGCAACATCGAGCCTGCTCAGTACCTAAATGGGTGACCGCTTGGGAATACCAGGTGCTGTAAGATTGGGTGTGCGGGTGGTATAATGAAGAATGGCTCGGAGAGCCGAGTTCAAATTCCCGTTGAGTTTGTTATATTCACCCTTAGGAAAGGCATGAATCCACCTATCCTACTGCCAGCTATGGATTAATTGACAAAAATTGTATCACTGAATCTTAAAAAGAAATGTGTATAAAATATTTAGATTTCGGCATGAAATAACCGATAGAGCTTGATTTGTCGTTAAAGAAAAACAGCCAGATCATTGATTGTATATTTTTCTCGCATTCTTTGACACTAAGTGACCTCTTGCATCTTACTGGCTTTATTGCCTTGCTTGGTGGGTGAAAACAGGTAAAAAAAAAAAAAAAAAAAAAAACCCCAAAAAACAAAAAAATAAATAAAAACAAGCAGTAAAACCAGAAATCTTTTACCAAACTCCGCAGAATTTGAATATATTTTTTCCACTTTTTCTGCTTCCTGTTTTTATTTCGTGCCTTTGTACCCTAAGACCTTATCTTCAAGTATTTTAGTGACGTAGTCAAATCTTGCTAGATAATCTCTAGGCCATTTTAAACTTATAATGTCGTAAGCGAGTCACCAATGCACGTCACACAAGATTGTTATCCATAAGAGTGGGTCGCGCAACCCAAGATAAATTCCTATGGCATTCTTACGTTCATTTAACTAAAAAAGAAATAAAAAATGGAATACGACAAAAAAAGGCAGGTTCGGCGAGGAAAAAAATATCTTAAACAATTATATCAAAATAATTTCTCTGTGGTTTCCATTGAAAATTAAATAGTTTCTATTGATAAAAATAGTTTAATTTTAAAGAGTTGAACGTTCGCAAAGCTGCTGACAACGGACAAATAGTGTTCATCTACTGCAGACTTCCAGTACAAATTCTTGAACTAATTTATGTTACATGATGAAATATTCATGGAAGTAATATGATATGAAAGGGTGTGAAGTTCATGGCTAAAGGCAAGGAACGTAACTAAGAATTATTTGGATAATCTCTTTAAAAAAATGGCATTTCCCCTAAAGTCATTGACGACCATAATGTTGTGTAGATTTATTTCACTTTTATTTATGAATAAACACGGATTCTAGTGATACACAGTGAAGTTGCCTCGTACACGGTTTCGTATTCAGAGCAGTCCTAGACTTGCTCCTACTTAAGTAAGGTATCCTTCTGTAAGGTTTTGAATTCAGAGCAGTCCTAGACTTGCTCCTACTTAAGTAAGGTATCCTTCTATAAGGTTTTGAATTCAGAGTGGTCCTTCTCCTAGACAGAAATCCAGCCAAGGTTTCCTTCTCTACGGTTTTCAATTTACAGTAATCCTTTCTCTGGACTTGCTTCCAGTCATGGTTTCCTTCTCCACGGTTTCCAATTCATAGTTGTAGAAGGAAATCTTGGATAGGTGTTAGTCTGCAGTATAGACTGGCTTCCAGCCAAGATTTCCTTCACTATGGTTTTGAATTCACAGTAGACTTTGCTCTTGACTTGCTACTACCCAAAACTGCTTTTTACAAGGTTTTAAATTTTAAAATGGTCCTTCCATTACACCAGCCGCCAGCCAAGGCAACCTTCTCCATGGTATGAATTCAGAGTTGTCCTTGTCTTAGGCATACCTCTAACCAAGACTATTTTCTACAAGGTTTTTGATTCTGATTATTTCTTCTTCTAGACTGACCGACACCCAAACATATTTCATTTTACCCATACCTGGTGGGGGAAAGATGGTTTCATGCCTTAATTGAATGCATCAGGCCAGGTGGGTAATTGAAACAATTTCGCTTTTTCCATTAACGTCAAAAACCGTTATACAACCTGCACACGAAAATATTTAATAATCTTTACAATGAACCAATTTATATACAGGGTGCGATTGGTAAATTGTCGTCATATCATATTTTTTTAATTACGCGCATGCGCGTTGTTTGTTTTTGATTTTGTCGTCTGCACAGTATTGTAGGGTCAGTTTGGCACCGTCTGTTGGAAAAAGAGCACCATGGCACAATTCGCTTGCAATTCAATTGGAAACGGTATGCTGTACTGCTTGGCATTCGCACCGGAAAATTCAACACGAATATTTCAGAGTGTTTGGGTGTCAATTTGAGGACAGTACAGAGGATTCGGAAAGAGTTAGATGATATATCCAGTCAACATCATGGCGTTTGGAGTGATCACTAGGGATGGCGATGTTATGCCTTCATTCATCTTCCCACAGGGCCTCAGACTCAATACGAATGTCTGCATCAAGTCCCTTGAGCAGGTAGTGCTTCTCTGGGTCAAGAGGGTGGCTGCTAGAAGACCCTATGTTTGGCGACAGGACACTGCACCACGCTACACAAACAGGATGACCCAGTCATAGCTTTCAGACAATTTCTGTGACCACATCACCCCTTATATCTGGCCACATAACTCCCCAGACTGCAACCCCCTTGATTATTATGTGTGGGGTGCAGTTGAGAGAGAGACCAACAAAACTCCTTGTAACACCAAAGATGAACAGAAGGCAAGGATTATGCTAGCATTCACCAACTTCACCAACAAGGAGACTGTCCAGAAGAGATGCAGGAGATTCTGAAATTGACTGGAGACGATCGCCAGACAATTTCAGAATCTGGTTGAAGCCAGTAGCGATTTTATTGAATAAATTTACTCTTGTGCATATATTTTTGTGTAATTTGTTAAATATATCTGTTAGAATGAGATGTGAGTGTTTTTTTTATTTTTGCGTAATTTAGACGACAATTTATCCAACACACCCTGTATTTATAAAAAATATTTAAAACCTATGAGTGGGTTTAATAACTAGGGTACACATAGAAAAGCATTTGAGTGGGTATACAGAAAACAGAAATAGGCGTAAGACAAGGACGTGTCTTCTCGCCGGATTTAATCAATTACTACAGCGAGGCGATCCCCAAGAAGCTAGTGACACTAACAGGATTTAATATCGGCGCGCGCTATCTATACATATATAAAAGGCAGTTGTCTGTATGTGTGTGTGGGTGTCCGGCTAAAACTAAAAAAAAACTACAATAGTCCTGACAAAGTAAATATGTATACAGACTCATTATTCTACAAGCTAGCTTTTTGTAAAAAAATTTAAAAAAATCATCGTATGATTTGTATTTACGGAGATATTTTAAAATTAAAATACATTAGAATGCATTCGAAATTACAGAATTAAAAATAAAAAAACGAACGGTAATAATTGTTATTCCAGATTACGATTACCGTTCGTTTTTACTTTTTTTTATTCTGCTAAACGCTATGTATTTTTAAAATTTCTATTCTCTTAAAATTATTTTCACATCTATAGTAAATAAAAGCGTAACTTAAATAATGGTATTTAATATTCTCCTTTTTTAAAATTTACTTTGTTGCTTTAATGTTCATTTTTTAAATATTAAAACAAAGTAAATTTAAAAAAAAAATATTAAATACAAAATTTAACAAAAACTTTAATATTTATTTATTCAAATATTTGTGAGTGTGTGTGCGTGTGCATTAGTTATTTATATTTTTCGGCCATCTTATGGAAATTATCCTTTTTATTCAATCTTTAAAAAAATAAATTTTATTGTGTTTTTGATTTGTAACTAAAATAAAAAGGTAAATAATTTTTAATGAAGTTTTATTAAAGTAAAAAACTATAGCGAACATTATTTTTTCGAAAATTTATTTAAACAAAATATAGTTAAATTCGTAAAATAAATATTCAAAAGGCCTAATGTTGACCGCAAGTCATGTTTGGCTGTGCTAAATTTTATTTAACTAAACTTTTTACTTTACAAATACAAATATAACTTGAATTTTAAACATAATCGCTTTTCAAAACTAATTTCTTAATGTATCTTGCTTTTACTCTCTTTGAAAATAGTTAGTAATTAATGTTTAAAAGTAAAATTTTATTTAATTAAAAGATTTTAAATTCCCCTCCAAATTAAATAGTAAATAATTATTTTTCGAAGTAAGGCTCGCTATAGTTTTTGCTTAAAAGATTAAATTAAATATGTCTAGTCGGTCGGCCAATCTATAAAACTGACCATCTACTATTCTTTACAATATCAAATGTAACAAAGCCAACAACAAGAGAAATATTCAAGTAGAAGAAATTGTGAATTTGTTCAACAAAAAATATTTTTTATAAACACAACAAATACATAATGATGTAGCGGACCTCTGGCGGTGAAGATGTGAAGAGATATCAGAAGGTTAAAATTTCCTGCTGGCCAGTCCAGCTACATGGGGTATTGTCGGAGTTAGCTCCTCCTCAGTTTCCTTAATCCTTCAACAGGGGTCTATCTCTCCCCTGGCTATAAATACTGGCTGACCCTTCGCCTCTCTCTCTCTTTTTCGACTTAGGCCTTGGGCCGCTACCTCGCGCGGAGACGAGGTAAAATCTCTCTCTTTTTCCACTTAGGCCAATATGTGATCTCTCACAGATACAGCGTTTCCCAAATTCTGGGAACGCGCTAAGAACAATACACGTACGTACGAACACTTACAACACACGCACATAATTTCTCCATACAAACTCTACGTAACTGTTTATGTTTTGTGTAACTTGTTATTAATATATATTTGTTTACCCATGTATATCGGTCTTGTTTGTTTTCTTTGTCTTCTTTGGACTTCATTTAAGTCCGACATTCCCATGTAGCTGGACCGGCTAGCAGGAAATTTTAACCTTCTGACATCTCTTCACATCTTCACCCCCAGAGGTCCGCTACAATAATATATCGTGCAAAAGTTGTTAAACACATTAGAGTTCTTTGGTGTGTGATACAGAAAGAATTTAAGTTGCTGTACTGTATGTGTGAAAATGAGAAGATGTAATTAACTATATGTGTTGTTATAGGGAAATTAAACAGTTGTTTTTTTTTTGTATTAAATAGAAAAAAAAGTATTGTTCTTGACTCACAATCTGTTATAGAGTTATCGCTCTTTTACCGGAGATTCTTGTTGTGGCATAGAATATTTTGTGGGAGTGAGCGTTAATCCTGGAATTGGTTGACAAGGTTTGTTGTGTTGAAGAATGTTTAGTTCGTCTGCTTTGTCGTGTTGATTTCTAATGAAGTCAAGTGAATTGGTTCAATATTTTAAGGGCCCACTGACCAAGTCGCGTCGAAGTTTCGTTTTTATTGGTTCTCTTGGTCATGTGGGAGGCTCGTGAACATGTTTACATTTTATGGCGTCAACTAGAGGTTAAAATTTTGGGTCGGTACCTTCGGATGTAGTTGACGACACCTAATTAATATTTTACAACCAATCAAAATGCATCAGTTGTTATACTTGGTTGGGAGCCTCTATGTGTTTAACTTGTCGCAGTTAGCTCCTCCTCAGTTCTTTAATCCTTCAACAGGGGTCTCTCTCTGCTGGCTATAAATACTAGCTGACCCTTCTCTCTCTCTCTCTTTCGACTCAGGCCTTGGGCCGCTACCTCGCGCGGAGACCAGGTAAAATCTTTCTTTTTCCACTTACACCAATATTTGACCTTTCACAGATACAGCGTTTCCCAAATTCTGGGAACGCGTTAAGAACAATACACGTACGTACGAACACTACAACACACACACATAATTTATCCATACAAACTCTATGTAACAGTCCATGTCTTTGTTTAACTTGTTTTGTTATTAATATATATTTGTTTACCCATGTATATCGGTCTTGTTTGTTTTCTTTGTCTTCTTCGGACTTAGTTAAAGTCCGACATTCTCATGTAGCTGGACCCGCCAGCAGGAAAGGTGAACCTTCTGATATCTCTTCACATCTTCACCCGCACGGTCCGCTACAAACTTGCACAAAATTTAAGATTTTAAAAAAGTGTCGGAATCTGATTCTACAATATCTTGATTTAAGTTTATTAACTTTTTATTAATAATAATTTGAAAAAAGGTTATTGAAATTTCACCTAAGTTTGTTTTGTTTGAGAAGACCATTAACATAGTATTTATGTTAGTAATCAAATCGAAAAATAGTGTCTTTTTGAATAAAAATATGGGGATGCTTAGCCACCCACTCCCAACCCCTCGACACTGAGCGTGGAATTGGTAGTGTGGTATTTTCATAAATTTAGTTACTTTGTAGCAAAAAAAAAAAAACAAAACAATTTATTTTTTAAGATTGAATAACCAATTATTTTTCATAAAATGGCAGAAAAATATCAATAAATTGTCAATAATAAACTATCATTCAGAGATCTTCCGAGCAACGCCGGGTGTCCTCGCTAGTGTTAACAATATAAGATACGTAGTTGATGGCCGACCCAGAAAGCAAACTACAGGACCTCCTGGACAGGGTAGCAGAAGAAAGCGAAAAAAAAGGACCACCCACCAACTGCACAAAGACGGACAGTATAGTCATCAGCAAGCGAAAACGCCTAAGACACGAGTTAAAAAAATGGCGATTAAATACCTGTGAAATGTTTTTGACAGAAGATGTCAAAATGATTCCGAAGTAGGCATCTACGCGGATGGCACTACAATTTACTCCTGCCTCAAAAACAAAAAATAGTGTCATTGACAAAACTAACCTGGCCGTTCGTCTCGAAAAGGACCTCCAGTCGGTTGTGGACTGGGGCAGGAATTGGCTGGTTAACTTTAACGCCTCAAAAACAAAACTGCTCTCTATTACTCACCAGAGAGAACCATCCCTGCATCCCATTAGAATGTCTGACGTTCAACTTCTCAAGAGCTCCTCTTTGCGACTGCTCGGTCTCACATTGTCTGCTGACCTGAGATGGAACAAATACATCGAGTCAATAGATTCGTCCACCGCAAGGAAAGTTGGCTCCCTGTGCCGCACCAGGAAATTTTTCTCGCCAGAGTCGATCCTTCAAATCTACAAATCAACAATTCTCCCTTGCATGGAGTAATGCTGCCATATATAGTCCGATGCCCCTTCTGTTTGCCTCAAGGTTCTTGATAAGATCCAGAGACGGATATGCAATGAAATTGGCCCTGATCTGGCATCTCGTCTGCAGTAACTCTCTCACAGACGTGCCGTCGCCTCCCTCTGTCTTTTTTTACAAATACTTTCACGGTAACTTCTCCGATGAGCTGCTTTCGCTGGTTCCCAGACTTCATGAATTTAAGCGTTCTACTAGGCTGGCATCTCGCTCACACCCTTTCACTGTCGAAACTGTTAAATGTAGCCGTCTCTTCTACTCCAATAGCTTCATGTCTCGCACCTCTCGCCTGTGGAACTCCCTCCCCTCTTCCTGTTTCTCTGATAGCTATAATCTCCAACTATTCAAATGTAATGTCAATCGACGTCTCCCGATGCCTTGATCTATCCCGTTATCCTTCTCTTCATCCTTTCCTCTATCACTCCTATTTGCTCTCACGCCAACTCTCTGTAACCCCTTGCGTGCTAGTGGCTTCTCGCCTTGCTTGGGGTGAAACGATTAAAAAAAACTTTAAAAAAATACGACGCCGAGATCCGAACACACATACGGGATTAGCGAAAGATGCTTTCCAATAGATGAGCAAGGTGCTAATAAAGGGAAAAAAATCGTTAGAAACAAGGCAAAGAGTCCTATGATATCAATCTTTTTATATATCAGTTAATTGCTGGACAATCTCTTCACGGATGTAGAGAAAACTGAGGGAAGCAGTGATATGGTTCTACAGAAGGGTACTGAGAATTCCATGGACTGAGCGAGTAAGCAAAAAGGAAATCTTACAGTATCTATCTATATTTCTGAGATGAGGTATTATGTACACTATTTACATTATTCGAACTATTGTCCTCATCTTTGTCGCCATATTTATT
Organism: Acanthosepion esculentum; assembly: GCA_964036315.1. Taxonomy (NCBI): domain Eukaryota; kingdom Metazoa; phylum Mollusca; class Cephalopoda; order Sepiida; family Sepiidae; genus Acanthosepion; species Acanthosepion esculentum. The sequence goes on along the minus strand of OZ038508.1, from coordinate 88,428,706 downwards.
ACAACGTTTCGGCCGTTGTGCGCTCCGGTCGTTGTGCTCTCCGGCCTTCTTCAGGGGATTGGAATGTCGAACGGAAGTTTTTATTTCTGGGGTAGACCGTTCTAGTTCCACGTGCCATGTTTTAATGGATGTCAGTTATCAGTTATCTCCTGTTAATTCCCCTCTCCAAGTTCTCCGCTGCCTTAACCGGGTATTGAACTCACACTCTTTGGGTACTGTCACTGGGTCTAACCAACGCCTTTATCCACTGTGGCATGTGTCCTTAGAGAACGCTTATACCCGGGAAAATATAGCTGAAATCACTTGGAACCGTAATGAGGAAGGACGGCTCGAAAACTTATCACACATGAGATATATTAAGGGCAAGATAAGCGTTGGCAGAACGGGGTATCGGTGGCCGTAGAGTGGTACCTCAATCGGTTTCTGTTTTACCGCATAAGTTGCAGGACAAGGTCGCACAATAAATGGTGAGACTGAAATACGTAATACATTTTTTTTAACAAGAAATAGATCTAATCTCTGAGGATAGAACAAGAAGAAGACATTTGCTAGTTACTACAGTAAATAGCGCGTCCTGGGTATGACGATAAACTACATCCGTGTCCTGGGTATGACGATAAACTACATCCGTATCCTGGGTAAGACGATTAACTAGATCCGACAGCAAGCCCTCTGATCAGGAGGTTTTGAGGAGCGTGGAACCACCTCTTAATTACTGGTGTTCCCAGGTCCACCCTGATCCGTGGTGGTAGCACCTGTTAGGGTCCCATCTATGAGCAAATAATTAACTGGGGTCAAAACACTATGAAAGTGTAAAAATAGATTTTAATACCAGCAATATATTTTTGTAAACATATTACTAGAAATGAATTTTTGAAGAAAATTATTACCAACCATACATTTTTGAAAAAAAAAAATTATCACGAATAAAAAATCTTGTCGGCATTAAATAACCCATTGAGGATTGGTATGTCGTGAAACAAAACAACCCAAACTTACAGTATATAGCGATGAATTTCATGAAGCGTATTTTTAAAAAATAAACCAGCGGCGCACAGGGTGGAGACCATAGGTGAGGGTTGTTGCACTCGAACTTATATAAAGAGACTAAAATTTTCGCCTAATAAAAAAAGATCGTCTAGAGCAGGTGTTTCGAGCCTTTCTTGCGCCATCATCCGCTTAGAAATTTTACATCACTCACCTGTGTAGTAATTATTCAAAAGCTTAGCAAAATTGTTTGTTAAAGGTCTGTCCTTCCTCTCCTTCATGTGCCCCACAGGACGTAGCCGATCATGGCTCTCCACAATTTCCTGTCCTTTGTAATTCGTAATAAGTTTTGTCTTTTCGTTATTTCTCCTAAACCCTATTGAGTCAGCCCTTTTTTCGGGTTCGTCAAGTATGTTATGCATTGTTCCCTCTGCCTCTCTTTCTCTCTGGAAAGAAGACTTGGAAAATCTGATACTCACTGTCCTGTTAGTATCAGATTTTCCAAGTCTTCTTTCCTCATTATGAGCCCTAGAAATTCCAACTTTCTCTTCCTTATGTTAAGTATAACTTTCCTTTTTGTTTCCATCTTCTCTAAAATTCCGTCTTAGCTCAGATATGCTCAATGTCCCTCTATAGAACCATATTCTTCATCACTAAGAAGATAGCACAGCAATCACGGCCATACAGAAGGACAGATATCACGTACCAGTTCAGTACTCTTATTTTTGTTTCTGTTGCTTCAAGTCTCTTCATTTTTAGGGAGTCTGCCCAGCATTCACTGCCATATAGGAGGACAGATATCACGTACCAGTTCAGTACTCTTATTTTTGTTTCTGTTGCTTCAAGTCTCTTCATTTTTAGGGAGTCTGCCCAGCATTCACTGCCATATAGGAGGACAGATATCACGTACCAGTTCAGTACTCTTATTTTTGTTTCTGTTGCTTCAAGTCTCTTCATTTTTAGGGAGTCTGCCCAGCATTCACTGCCATATAGGAGGACAGATATCACGTAACAGTTCAGTACTCTTATTTTTGTATCTGTTGCTTCAAGTCTCTTCTTCATTTTTAGGGAGTCTGCCCAGCATTCACTGCCATATAGGAGGACATATATCACGTAACAGTTCAGTACTCTTTTCTTTGTTTTTCTTGCTTCAGGTCTCTTCTTCATCTTTAAGCAGATTGTCCAGCATTCACTGCCATATAGGAGGGCAGATATCACGTAACAGTTCAGTACTCTTGTCTTTGTTTCTCTTGCTTCAGGTCTCTTCTTCATCTTTAAGCAGATTGTCCAGCATTCACTGCCATATAGGAGGACAGATATCACGTAACAGTTCAGTGCCCTTTTCTTTGTTTCTGTTGCTTCAAGTCTCTTCTTCAACTTTAGGGAGATTGTCCAGCATTCACTGCCATATAGGAGGACAGATATCACGTAGCACGTCAATACTTTTTTCTTTGTGCCTGTTGCTTCAAGTATCTTCTTCATCTTTCAGGAGATTGTCCAGTGTTCACTGCCATTTAGGAGTTCTGATTCAGTGAGAAAATGAAAGAAGGGAGGCAAGACAGAAATGGGGAGGGAGAGAGAGTATCAAATTAAGTTGATATGATAACTGATACTACAAAAGGGAGAGAGATTTTTCAGTGCGCCAACGTCTCTACCGAATGTGACGCAAGGCCTGTTTAAAGCAGGTTTAACTGCAATACCGTAGAATAATTGCCCAAGTCCTCTCGGCTCTTCCTATTTTGGTGACGCTGCAGACGCCGGGCAATATACCCAGGTCCTCTCTTCCGAAGGAGAAGTACTACCTTGGGGAAGGCTCTCTGCGACTTGGGCTTAAAATTATTTGCAGCTCCCCTGACAAAAAGGGCCGAGATGCTAAGAGGATCCCGATAAATGCGGCATTTTTCAGATGCACAATATCGAACGCCGGAAACCGAGTAAGCAATCACCAAAAATTCAATTACCATAAATTAAATAAAATAACATCGGGTCCTGAATTATTTTAAAATTATTATTAAGAGAAACATTCTCAAGACGAGGATTTAGCAAGCAAGAAAGAAAGATCAGAGTGTTTAACGTCTCCTGTAAATACCTCATAAATAATGGACTAATCCGTTTTGACCCCCGTGGAAAGAATGGAAAAGAAATTACTTCGTTTTGAAAGCAAAGAAATAATAAAAAAAAAGGGTGGATAGAAATGTTTAACGTCTGTTTCAGTCAAATGGGAAAAGTTGTTAATTTTAAATATTTTCATTTGTACCCACTTACTTCTTAAAATAACGACCAGCCTTCATATTCATGATTATTATTGCAATATTTTGTGAAAGGTATTAAGCTCAAATATTTATTGTCGTCGAACTCACCATATGTTTATTCAATCATTTACTTAAGAACTAAGAATTAAGATTGATCAGAAAATTTAATTAGGAAAACCGTGACATTTTCACAGGTCTATTCAATTTATAGAAAATGCACAGGGAATTTATGTTACGCCGGTGCGAAAGGGAAATATTCATAGGACAGGGATTTGCCCGGAAAGAAAGAAATAAGGGAACATAAATGTGTTTAACGTGTTCTGCCAACACCTCATAAATAATGAACTATTTCGTTTTGACCGCATAGGAAGAGGGGAAGAGACATTAGGTCAAATATTTAACTACGCGGGAGGAGAATTTCTACGGCTGTTTTATTGTCATAGAACTCGCCGTCAGGTTATTCAGCCGAAGAATTAGGAATTACATTCATCAGAAAATTCGATTAGGAAAACCGTCAAAATTTCACGAGTATTTCTAATAATAATAATAATAATAATAATAATAATAATAATAATAATAATAATTATTATTATTATTGTCATATGTATTTTGATATTCACATTAACAGTCACAGGAAGTCATCTCAGATTTCCAGCACCTTGCTCAGTATCATTGCAGATTCTAGAATCAATCTTATTTGCACAAAATCAATTCTTTAGGAAAATTTAAATTCATACTTTCTTTATTATTAATATTATTATTATTATTTTTATTTTCTTTGATACCTGGCGTTTACACATTTCTTTCCGGGTCATGCCCAGGGACGGAAGGTTAGAAATGGCACCATGAGACTTTCCACTGCAGAAAAAAAAATATAATTATATAGATAAAGCCCTTCGTAAAGTGTGGGCTGTACTTGTCAGAATAATTTTTGTATCTCTTTGAGGCATGGACTTCCAGAGATCCCTTCAATCAGCCTACTGGAATCTTTTCCAACCAATCGTAGGGCTCCAACTACAACAGGGGTTGTTGATGTTCCCATGTGCCACATTTTTGAGATTTCTATTTCAAGGTCCTTATATTTTGACAGCTTTTCGTATATCTTCAAAGATATATTGCAGTCTGCAGGGACTGCCATATCAATAAGGAGGCACTTATTTTGTTTGTGGTCTTTAATAACAATGTCTGGGCGGTTGGCTTTGATTGTTCTGTCAGTGTGTATTGTGTAGTCCCATAGAATTGTAACAGGCCCTATCTCCGTAACTGGGTCTGGGTGGTGTTCGTACCAGTTTCTTTCAGTTTCCTTCTCGTAGAAGTTGCAAATTTTCCAGTGCAGATATTGGCCCACTCTGTCATGCCGGGTTTTATATTCAGTGGGTGCCAATATCGTGCAACCTGATACAAGATGATCAATGGTTTCTGGATATTTATCACATTATTATTATTATTATTATTATTATTATTATTATTATATTGATGATGATGATGATGGTGGTGGTGGTGGAGTTCTCATCTTATGCATCATCATCATCATCATCGTATTGAGGAAGAAGAAATGCAATCGGCTAACAGCGGAAGAAGTAAAAGGTGAATGGGTGCGAAAATAAAATTGAAGTTTGTAAAAGCGACAACATAAACAAAATAAAGTATGAAGAAAGGCAGAAAAAGAAATAAAGAAATCGTAAGAAAGAGTAGAAAGAGAGAAAGAGAAAAAGAATGGAAGGAAGAGAGATAAGGAAGAAAGAACAAAAGAAAGAAAGAAAGAAAGAAGGATAGGTAGAGAGAGATAGATAAGGAAGAAAGAGGAAAAGAAAGAGCAAAATAAAGAAAGAAAGAAAGAGAGAGAAATAGGAAAAGAAAGAAAGAGAAAAGAAAGATAGAAATAGATAAAGAAAGGAAGAAAAAAGAGAGAAAGTGAAAAAGAAAGAGAGAAAGAGTAAAATAAAGAAAGAATGAAAAAAAGAAAGGAAAGGAGAAAGAAAGAAAGAGGAATAGAAAAAAGAGAAAAGTAAAAGAGAAAGAGAAAGTGAAAAAGAGAGAAAGAGTAAAATAAGGAAAGCATGAAAGAAAGAAAGGATGAAAGAAAGAAAGGAAGAAAGAAAAAATGAGAGAAAAAGAAGAAAGGGGAAAAGAGAGAAATAGACAAAGAAAGACAAAAACAAAGAAAGAAAGGAAGAAAGAAAGAGAAAAAAGAAAAAGAAAGAAAGAGAAAAGAAAGAAAGAGAAAAGAAAGAGAGAAATAGACAAAGAAAGAAAGACAGAGAGAAAAAGAAGAAAGAGGAAAAGAAAGATATAAAGAAAGAGAGATATTTAAAAAGAAAGAAGATAGAAAAATAAAGAATGACAGAAAGAAAAATGAAAGAAAGAGAAAAAGAAAGGAGAAAGAGAGAAAGGGAAAAAGAAAGAAAGAGAGGAAGAGAAAAAGAAAGAAAAAAGAGAGAAAAAGAAAGAGCGAAAGAAAGAAAGAATCTCGATGTGGCTCGGCTGTGGACGGAAAAATGAACTAAGGAATTTGAAATTGCTGAGTTGAAACCGGCAAGAAAGAAAGAAATGTTTTTGAACGAAAGAAAAAATATGTTTATTAAATGGCGATTTGAAAAAAAAAAAGCCTTAACCTCAGCAGTTTTTCGTAGCAGAAGCCATCATAAAACTCACACACCCAAAAAAACAACCCCTTGGGTTTATAGTGTTAATAAGATAAGATGCACATGTTTTTAACAAAACCCATTAACATGGCCGCCAATGTGGGTGTGTGAGACTGACGAACAGTTGCATACAGCTTTAGTTATCGTTCTCGGGGATGTTTTCTTTTGTTTTTCTTTATTAGTTTTGTAAATGACAAGGATATATTTCCTTGTGTGGCCATATGTTGACATCAATGGATATGCATGTGTCTAATTCCTATTCATGAAAAACATTGCGTGGATTTTACAAGTAAGAGAATAGAGCGCTTAAGGGCATTTATTAACCTTACACTAGTCTGACACAAGGTCCAGAAAGGATCAAGCATAAATCACAGTATAAAAAGCGGGCAAATATATTACACGCACTCCGATTTCAGCAGGGCGTTTTTTTGTTTTCGTCTTTTTCCCCGTGAAATTGTCTTTGTGCCATGCCCGGGAGCCACTCGATGTAGGGGCTTACAGAGTAAGAGGCTCAGTTTATACGGGTATGTGGTTAAAATAACGGTTAATTCAGGACTTGAACAGGTTAAGATTGTAGAAAACATTCTCTTGGGACTGTTGTCCTCGTCTTAATTGACATATTAACGACGTTTCAGCCGTTGTACGCTCCGGCCTTCTTCAGGTGATATACGCTGGAATTTCGTACTTTAAACTTTATTTAGTTCACTGGGGTACTAATTTAAGCACACTATTAGAACAAAGTGTACTTTGTACCCCCTTACCTGTGTGCACTTTTCCCCAACATTTGTCTTCGATCGGTCAATGTATTGCTATTTTAGATGGTGTGAAGAACGGAATTTTATACATATATATATATATGTGTGTCTATATTGCTGAGATGAGGTATTGTAACTAATAATAACACAGATTAGCCACCATGCCAGTTAGTTTGTTGATAGTACATCTACGTATAGTATGTTATTTGTTGTGGATTCCAGGAATGGAATCCTGCACAAATAAATAAACAACGCCAGTAATTGAGATAGAAAAATAAGTGTATTAAACGTAAGAATACAGACTTGAAGTGAAGATTAGTAGTCCAGGAATGCGGGTTAGTAGAAAGTATATGTACAATTCTCTGTAAGTGAAGCCGTAATTATCTCTCTCTCTCTGGACTCTCGTATAACTCTCTGTGAACACCCTGTGTACTGTCTCCGTATCTCTCACCCTGACTCAACGTATCTCAACCCGCAGGTATTCTCTCTGTCAGTATAAGTATACTTTGGACGAGTCCATCTTGTGTAAAAGGGGTCTGCCCCACAACATTATTGTAAAACATAGTATCACTCATCCGCCATTTGCATCAGTGATGTAAATATGACCGCCTAAATTAAATGGCGTTGTTCCTGTTTTTCATTAACGACGTTCCTGGTGTTATCAGTTTTCGGTATCTGTGCTGATGACACAATTATTTAGGGTTCAAACTCCGTGCTCGTCTGCTACATTCACTTTTTCATAAATCACATTACGCATAAATCCATCGCTTCTCCTCCAACCCAAGCTATGGGTTAAATAGCTGGGTAGACGCCGCCCGTTGGGCTTATGCATCAACCTTTCAATAGAAAGGGGTGTATGGCAAGCCATACAGTGCGGCAATTCTGAGCGAATTAGAAATCCTACCAGGTTTCATTATTGGTGTCACTCATCTTAGCAACATAAGATATGCAGATGACACAGTGTTAGTAGCAGCCACGTTAAGTTTAGTACAAAAACTCCCACAGAAGTTAGTGAAGGAAAGCGAGAAGAAAGGACTAAACATCAGCTGCAAGAAGACGGAATGCGTGATTTTCAGCAAAAGGATGAACACAAAGTGTGAATCGTAAATCGGAGATAGGAAAAATCAAACCGGCATAAAAATGTAAATTTCTAGGAAGTGTTTAAATGGAGGACGGAAAGGGCGACACTGAAATCCGAAGGCGAATTGGGAGGGAAAGATGGATTCTTAAAGCTAAGCAGAGTATTAAGACACACGAAAACTTCATTAAAAACAAAGAGAAGAGTACTGAACTGTTACGTGATATCTGTCCTCCTATATGGCAGTGAATGCTGGACAATCTCCACAAAGATGAAGAAGAGACTTGAAGCAACAGAAACAAAGAAAAGAGTACTGAACTGTTACGTGATATCTGTCCTCCTATATGGCAGTGAATGCTGGACAATCTCCACAAAGATGAAGAAGAGACTTGAAGCAACAGAAACAAAGAAAAGAGTACTGAACTGTTACGTGATATCTGTCCTCCTAAATGGCACTGAATGCTGGACAATCTGCTTAAAGATGAAAAAGAGACTTGAAGCAATAGAAACAAAGAAAAGAGTATTGACGGGCTACGTGATATCTGTCCTCCTATATGGCAGTGAATGCTGGACAATCTCCACAAAGATGAAGAAGAGACTTGAAGCAACAGAAACAAAGAAAAGAGTACTGAACTGTTACGTGATATCTGTCCTCCTAAATGGCACTGAATGCTGGACAATCTGCTTAAAGATGAAAAAGAGACTTGAAGCAATAGAAACAAAGAAACGAGTATTGACGTGCTACGTGATATCTGTCCTCCTATATGGCAGTGAATGCTGGACAATCTCCTGAAAGGTGACGAAGAGACTTGAAGCAACAGAAAATACTGATTTCTTGCGTGATATCATCCCTCCTATATGGCAGTGAATGCTGGACAATCTCCCTAACGTTGAAGAAGAGACTTGAAGCAACAGAAACAAAGAAAAGGGCACTGAACTGTTACGTAGATATCTGTCCTCCTATATGGCAGTGAATGCTGGACAATCTCCCCATAGATGAAGAAGAGACTTGAAGTAACAGAAATAAAGAAAAGAGTACCGAACTGTTACGTGATATCTGTCCTCCTATATGGCAAGTGAATGCTGGACAATCTCCCCGAAGATGAAGAAGAGACTTGAAGCGACAGAAATAAAGAAAAGAGTACTGAACTGTTACGTTATATCTGTCCTCCTATATGGAATTGAATGCTGGACAATCTCCTCAAAGATAAAGAGACTTGAAGCAACAGAAACAAAGAAAAGAATACTGAACTGTTACGTCATATCTATCCTCCTATATGGCAGTGAATGCTGGATAATCTCGTCAATGATGAAGAAGAGACTTGAAGCAACAGAAACAAAGAAAAGAGTACTGAACTGTTATGTGAAATTAGCTTGGTACACACTGTTCGTTAGACTTATGTATCATCCAGTCTAAGAGAAGAAAATGTTTGAATTCCAAACCATGGAGAAAGCACCGCAGTACTACTCCACTATCTTTCTTAATTTTTTTGCAATTTACATAATATAGAAGGGAGAGAAGAATTATCCTCCCGTCCCACCTGAAAAAAGTCCTAGATTATAAAAGCTAGAAGAGCACATTAGTTATAACAGAAGACATTACTGTATAGAAAAAGCAAGCAGAGCATAAAGCCAGATATTTCAATATTGAAACTTTCTTATTACGATTACATTGGATGTTGTTTTCACCGAAAAAGTTAAACAGAATCTTCATTTCGTCGAATGGTTCAATTTAGCGAAAAAAAATCAAAGGGAGATAACTTTTATATTTCAAAAGTGCCTTTCTTAAAAAAATGACATCCGTCGATTCAATTGTTGCTTATTTACGATAATCAAATTATTGACAACAAATCAATTGACTTGTTTGAGAAGCAGATTATTTATTGTTAGAATCATTGAAAGCCAGAAGATATATTTACTTTTTGTCGGCAACGAATATAAAATACAAATAAAAACGATAAATATATAAATATTAAAATCAAACCATATAATATTTATCATTGTGCAATTATTTACATATTTCCTGCCCCATCTGTAGTGGAAAGGGAAGTAAATCAATTTAAGTTAGTAAATTGTTGAGTGATTACTTTCCTTAATCGCTTTAATAATTTATACAAATAAAATATTTATCTGCATTTAGAAAAAATTAGTTTCCGAGAAAAATGAACTGTTTAATTCATAATAATGTTTCTTAGATTACAGTCTTATTTGTTCTAGACTTTCACGGGAGGCAGTCAGATACCTTTGCCTCTTAAGTGTCTTTGTCTTGAAATAGTCATTGTCGTAACCGTAGTTGTCATTCTGTTGCTAATCTTTTTCTTCCAAGAGATATTTCTATTTCACTGTTATATTAAACATATAAAGTTTTAACATGAATAATCAATTTATATAATACCACAAGTAACCAATGTTTCGTAGATATCATTGAATGTCTCAAAAATATAAAAGGAACAGATTCATTAAACGGTCAATGCAATAAGCTTTAGAGTAAAGGGCTTTAACAAAATGAAACACCCTAATATATAATAGTAATAATAATTTTATTAATCTAGTGGAGTCATAGTCTTTAGATGTGAAGAGGAAATAAGCATTGGAATAAATGTTTTAACTTCTTTAAACTTGTTCACTACTTTTCATGCATTACTCTCACTTGTCACTTTACCAAACACATTTCCGACCCATTTCTGGATTTTAATAGAAGTTCATCTTTGTTTAATTAAAAAGTAAATCTTTGTTTGTGTTTCTATAAAACAATGAAAAACACAGGAACTTTGTCTGACAGGCAGAATTAAGATGACTCAATTTGGTGGGATGAAAACATTATTTTTAATTAAGAGATTCATTGACAAAAAGTAAGAATGTTTCATCTAATCAAAATTCCAGATAATTTTACTACAACCGTCACAGGTGGTCTACTGCCTGCAAACAGATATCGAATGACGGAAGACAACAACAAACAAAACGAAGACTTGAGTAAAAAATAAATATTACCATGTTTATTTTTGTTAAAGAAAAATACATAAACAAAAATAAGGTTAGCAGGAACTAGGCAAGGTTGATGTAGGGGGTGAGAAATAGCATTGCCCCAAGAAGGACAGTTTTGTGGTCACTAGAGAGTGGATGTCCTGCAAATGACAGTTTCATGGTCGCAAGAGAGCATTGTCTTAAAAAGGACAGTTTATTGCATATTGTTGGCAAGGATTGGCTGGAGCTGTAGAAGTAATCAATGAATTACCAGAAGTAATCAATGAATTACCAGAAGTAGTCAATGAATTACCAGACGTAATCAATGAATTACCAGAAGTAGTCAATGAATTACCAGACGTAATCAATGAATTACCAGAAGTAATCAATGAATTACCATAAGTAGTCAATGAATTACCAGAAGTAATCAATGAATTACCAGAAGTAATCAATGAATTACCAGAAGTAATCAATGATTTACCAGAAGTACTCAATGAATCATAGATACCATTGAACGTCTAAAAATATAAAGGGTAAGAATTAACGAAACTGTTATTTTTTAAGAAGTCCAGAAAGTTTCATTAAAATCTGACAATTTACTAGAGTTACTGCTCATATTTTCTGATAATATCGAGTATGGATGCCCGTATTTACAAAAATCGACACGTTTATACGCATAAAAAAAATTCAAAATTCTTTTTAAAATACTGGTGGTCTCTGAATTGTAGAAATATTTTTTCATTTATGATTAGTAAATATAGGTTTACTTAATAACAATACCACCTACCAGTCCCAATTAATACAGAATTTTAAAAGATTTTAAACTTCATAAGTTATTTTAATTAAAATCTTTTAAATGATAAGAATTCTTATAAAAATGAATTATTCATTGAAAAATATTTTTCTTAATACAAAAAACACTATTAATAATATATATCATTCATAAAAGCAATTAATGTACGGAGGGCAGTATTATTACACACACATACACACACACACACACACACACACACACACACACACACACACACACACACAGCTGGATACCAAAAAAAAAGTACGGTACTTTATGAGTCGTAAAATATAAAACTAATATATTCACATATTTTTTTGTTGATGTAACATTTTGTGAGCAACAAACGGAAATTCATTTAGATATTTTTACGGTAAGAGAATTTCTTTACTTATTAAAGAAAAAAGAAAAAAAATTTATTTTGTTTGATCTATGTGTCTATTTTTTTTTTTGCAAATGGTTCCACGTTTTGGCTTTTGCAACAGAGGAATGGTAGCCACGTGGCGTTCATCTGGCGGGACTTCCGTGCACATTTTATGGAGTGTATACTTAACACCGTGCACATTTTATGGAGTGTATACTTAACACCGCGAATGCGCAGTTGGAATTTCTGGGGCACGTAATGAAGAAGGAGGGCTTGGCAAATCTGATACTCACAAGGACAGATTGAGGGAAAGCAGCGCGTAATATACTTGATGGGCTTGAGCAAATTGGAAGAATTATTAAGAGCGACAAGGAACAGGGGGTCATGGAGAGCCATGATCTCCTACGTCCTGAAGGAACAGGGCTCATAAAAAAAGATATTCTCCATCAAATACAAAGCTGTTCGATAAAAGTGACTCACCTGACTTTTTTTACTTAAAATTTTTTTCGCCTATTGTTTTTGGGGTTCAAACTAATTTTTAGTCTTACTAATATAAAGACCCCTTCCCGACCACCTAGTAAAAAGTTTACTCACCCTAAGGTATTCTATTGATAATTATAATTTTGGATATAAATAAGATTTAGGGAAAAACTCTGTGCAAAAAAAAGTTACTCACTTATTTCCTGCAACTAGTAATCAATAGAAACATAACCAAACAGCTTTAAATAAATAATAATAGAGGTATAATTTATTTATAATAGGTAATATAGTTCGAAATATTTAATAATCTATGGGTCCTCCTTTATTTTGAATAACCTTTCAACCCTTTTTGGCATTGACTTGATTAAGTTCTGGCAAATCTCATCTCCAAGCATTGAATTCCATTCGGATATGAAATTCACAATCAAATCCTCTTTGTTGCTCAACTGATTCCTCGAGAGCCTGTACTTTATAATGCTCTATAAGTTTTCTATGGGGTTGAGATCAGGAGATTGGGGCGGCCATGTCAGAACACTCACCCGCTTCTCATCAAAGTATTCCATCATCAGTTTTGATTTGTGACAGGGAGCATTATCCTGCATAAAAATGAGCTTGGTGGGGTCGATTTGCACCCTTTCAGCAGAAGGGAGCAGACAAGACTCTAAAATTCTCTTGTACTGCTCGCTCCTGAGGGTCTTTTCAATAGGTTTTAAGAAACCAGTTCCATGAAAAGAAAAGCATCCTCAGAACATTATACTGAACGGATGCTTGACAGTACTTACCGCTAAATTCAAAGAGCTTTCAAAGCTTCTTCTTCGGATTTTAGATCGCTTATCCTTTGAATTCAGTTCAACTTTCGTTTCATCGGAGAAGAGAACATTTAGTAAAAACATCAGGTGAGTGACTTTTATCGAACAGTACTGTATTCTGAAACTACATTACTCTAGGTACTTGGATAAGTATATTTCATTTTGATCAAAGGGGATCCCCAGGGGGTACAAACCCGCCACTGATTTTTTCCCCTTTGATATAAATTAAATTTTAATTTGAAGAAGGGAATGATTCCTATCCAAAATATAGAAGCGGAAGATCTGATTTTCCTTACCCTGACTTACCCTGTATTTTAACTTGTTCAGTCCTTAAAGGAAAATCTTTTCTGTGTCACTCTATCGGCTCATGTTTAATTTTTTTTTATTTACTTTCTCTCCATCTCTCCTCCCCTGTATCCTCCCCTCTCTTCTCCCTCTTCATTCTCTCCCTACTCCAAGTTCTTTTAAATCCTTATATTGACAATTTTCATTTTCTTTCTTCCTCTTTTAATATTATTTTATTTTTCCTTTTCTTCTCTTTTCGCCTGGATAAATTGACTCAATTTATTAAAAAAAAAAAGCTTTGGTCTGAAGAGATAAAAACTCATTCATGAAATAAATTATAATCGAATGGATTTTTAAGGATCATCGGTATTCATTATTATATAATCTTTGGATTAATGTCCTCCTTGGAATAATCCCTTCTAATTATCAATATATATATATATATATATATATATATATATATATATATATATATATATATATATATATATATATAAACGCAGCTCTTCATTCAAGCATGTTCGGTAAATAATCTGGACATATTCTGTTGCTATTTTAATCCTCTCGAATTCTCTTATCGACTTCTTAATGTTGTTATTAAATTATTAATAATTATGTCATTATTATATTGCTCTGTTCTTACATTGAGCTCTCTTTGGATTAATGTCCTCCTTGGAATTATCCCATCTAATTTTCAATTTATATATATATATATATATATATATATATATATATATATATATATATATATATATATATATATATATATATATATGTATGTATGTATGTATGTATATATACGCAGCTCTAGTAAAAAAAGTTAAAAAAAATCAGGAGTGTCACTTTCATCGAAAAGAACTGTATAATGTCATCACATTCCGAGAGTGAATGCCATGAAATTGGCAAATACTGACAAACTTCGTTACGGACTCAATAAAGCATAATACAGAATTTTGGGCTTTGCTGAATCTATTCTAAACAGATAACGAACATGCTATTAAGAAGACAGAAGATAACGATTGACATTGCATTTAAATTTTTAAAGATCAAAGGCAATAAAGCAACTAGGACGGAAGGGGTTACTGAGTGTTATAGAATATGAGAAAAAACTACTATTAAGGAGAGAGGACGATAAAAGAACAAGAATTGAGAAGACAGAAGATAACGATTGACATTGCATTTAAATTTTTGAAGATCAAAGGCAATAAAGCCACTAGGGCGCAAGGGGTTACTGAGTGTTAGAGAATATGAGGAAAACTACTATTAAGGAGAGAGGACAATAAAAGAACAAGAATTAAGAAGACAGAAGATAACGATTGACATTGCATTTAAATTTTTGAAGATCAAAGGCAATAAAGCCACTAGGGCGCAAGGGGTTACTGAGTGTTAGAGAATATGAGAAAAACTACTATTATGGAGAGAGGACAATAAAAGAACAAGAATTAAGAAGAGAGAAGATAACGATTGACATTGCACTTAAATTTTTGAAGATCAAAGGCAATAAAGCCACTAGGGCGCAAGGGGTTACTGAGTGTTGTACAATATAAGAAAAACTAGTATTAAGGAGAGAGGACAATAAAAGAAAGAACAACAATTAAGAAGACAGAAACGATTTCCACTGCTTTAAAATTTTTGAAGATTCAAGTTGATTGGAAAGCAAAAAACCGGGAGACAATTCCACAAACGAGAAGTGCGGTAGAAGAAACTATTATTATAGAATTTATTTTACATCTAGCCAGTTCAACTGTAAAATGATGAGACCTTTCCGCCAATCTAGTACTGCGCTTAAATACATTAAGTCTTGGTAACATAGCCAAAAGTTAATCAGAACAATTACGTAACATAACTTCCCTGTGAAGTTACGTTACGGGATGGGAAATGGGCTGCACCTGAGATGCCAGGTCAGGACCAATAGCACTGCAGATTCTTCTTTGTATTTTATCAAGAATCTCTAAATGTATATAACAGGAGAACCAGACAAGTTGTGGCATCAATATTCAAAGCAAGGAAGGTTGGTAGACTTATAAATATGTAAGATAGATTCTGGCGAGAAAGATTGTTTAGCATGACACATTGAACCAGATTTCTTCGCAACTGTCCTATCAAATGATTGAATATAATATTTCCGCGTCATGTTAGCAGAAAACGTTTGCTCAAGAAGGGGGAAACAAGTAATTCTCCTGGATATAGATAAATATGAAGAGAGAGAGAGAGAGAGAGAGAGAGAGAGAGAGAGAGAGAGAGAGAGAGAGAGAGAGAGAGAGAGAGAGAGAGAGAGAGGGGGAAGGGGGAGGGAGAGAGAGAGAGAGCGAGGAAGAGAGAGAGGGAGGGAGAGAGAGAGGGAGAGAGAGGGAGAGAGGGAGAGGAGAGAGAGGGGTAGGGAGAGAGGGAGGGAGGGAGAGGGAGGGAGGGAGGGAGAGAGAGGGAGGGAGGGAGAGAGAGAGAGAGTGGAATAAATTTGGATAGTGATATATTAATGCAACAGAGAGATAGGTATACAGATATGAACAGTTTGAAATAGATAATAGTTAGATAATGAAAAGACCGGCATAGATAGATAGATAGATAGATAGATAGATAGATAGATAGATAGATAGATAGATAGATAGATAAAGAGAGAGAGAGAGCGAGATAGAGAAAGAGATCACGATAGATAGATAAATAGATAGATAGATAGAGAGAGAGAGATAGACAGAGGGATCGAGAGATAGATATAAATAGAGATAGAAAAAGAGATCACGATAGATAGATAGATATGAACAGAATGAGATAGATAGATAGATAGATATGAACAGAATGAGATAGATAGATAGATAGATAGATAGATAGATAGATATGATGTGATATGATCAGACTTAGATAGATAGATATATAATAAAAAACCGATATATATACGAGGGTCATTCAATAAATAAGGTGAATTTTTCGGTATAAGGACTTCTAATACAGATAGAAGCTTACTTTTTTTTTCAACGTAGTCTCCCAGCACTGTCACACACTTTTCCCATATGTTCACAAGCTTCCGTAATTTTTATTTTCCCAAGTACTCTCAATGAAAAGAAAAAAATGAATTTGAAACGCTAAAACGAACAGTGAAAAAATATTTTTAATTTATGGCGCTACTGTATACACATCCACAGACAATTTGACCCCCAGAAGAGGGTCTCAGATGAGATTGAAAGTACTTGGGAAAATAAAAATTATTTAAAAATTACGGCGCTTTCCATTATGAATTTCATCTGGAACACACACACACACACACACACACACACACATATATATATATATATATATATATATATATATATATATATATATATAAGAGACTGAGACAGACAAACAAAGACAGAAAAACAGGGTGTACATAAGAATTAACACTGTCAGTTTTACATTTCAAAGCGATTTTCATGCCAAGCCTCAAGGTGGCACTGAAAAGCGAAATTGACAGTCACAATACAGTGCTGTGTCCTATGTTCACACACACTCATACACACTCCCTCTCCTTCACTCTCTCTCTCTCTCTCTCTCTCTATATATATATATATATATATATATATATATATACATACGAGGTCCTTCAATAAATAAGGTGAATTATTCGGTATAAGGACTTCTAATATAGATAGAAGCTTACTTCTTTTTTTTTCAACGCAGTCTCCCAGCACTGTCACACACTTTTCCCATCTGTGCACAAGCTTCCGTATTCCCTCAGCATAAAAATCTTTGGACTGATGTCTCAGCTAGTCGCTCGCAACACTTTTGACTTCATCGTCACTTTTAAACTTCGTGCCTCTCGTGAACGCTTTCAAGGGTCCAAACAGGTGAAAGTCTGAAGGGGCAAGGTCTGGGCTGTAAGGGGGATGAGGGAGCAGTTCCCAGCCCAGCTCGTTGATGGTCTGCACCGTTTGGGCTGCTGTGTGAGGCCTTGCGTTGTCATGATGCAAGATGACTCCTTCTGACTGATGACCCCGGCGTTTGTTCTTTATGTCTTTCTTGACCTGCCTCAGCAGTTCACAGTAGTTGGTAATGTTCACAGAGATTCCTTTCTCAAGGAATGAAATGGTGATTGGGCCTTGCATATCTCAAAAAACGATGAGCATCACCTTCCTCGTGGACCGCTGGGACTTTAACTTCTTCTTCACTCGAGAGCCTACATGCTTCCACTCCATGGACTGCTGTTTGGACTCAGGCTCATAGTGCCAAACCCATATCTCGTCACATGTGACCACCTTCTTCAGAAACTCATCGCCATCCTCATAGCGGGAGAGACACTGCTGGGACAACTCGACCCTCCTCTGTTTGCGCTCTGCAGTAAGCATCTTTGGCAACCACCGGCAGCTGACCTTCGAGTAGCCAAGGTGATCATGGACAATTTTGTGTGCTGTCCCAACAGATAAGCGCAAAGTCCTTGCAATGTCATCCACTGTCACCCTTCTGTCAGACTGAATGAGGTCATTGACTGATTCGATCACCTCAGGAGACCTCACTTCTGTAGGCCTCCCAGGCCTGTCTTCATCCTCAACACTGCTCCGTCCTTCTTTAAACAAATTAGCCCACTTGTAAACATTTGTTTGGCTGAAACATGTGGCACCATACACAGTTGACATTCTCCTATGAATTTCAACTGGTTTGCACCCTTCAGCAACCAAAAACTTGATAACTGACCGCTGTCCAATCCTGGAGCATGCATCTTGGTCGGCCATCTTTGTTAATCGCCAAAACTAGCAAAGTTGTTTTTAATCTTCAAAAGAAATTAAATCAATGTGAAAAAGAAGTAAAAAAATAAAATAAAAAAGAGTAAGCTTCTATCTGTATTAGAAGTCCTTATGCCAAAAGATTCACCTTATTTATTAAATGACCCTCGTATATATATATATATATATATATATATATAAGTCAACATTTAGAGGCGACAGTCTGTTTCATGCTAGATGCAATCGTCAGGCCTGACGATTGCATCTAGCATGAAACGGACTGTCGCCTCTAAGTGTTGACATCTATGTTCACTTTTATATTTACACACGCTCTATCTCTGATATTGAGCACTTTATCCTATAAATATAGCACATTTTAAGACTATATTTCTTCATATATATATATATATATATATATATATATATATATATATATATATATATATATATATATATATATATACAGGGTTCGGCTGGTATTTGAGGACAGATTTTATGGATTAGTAAAAAACTTGCTGAACAAATGAATATAATTATATTTGATTCCAACCAAGTAAACATGAAATTTAGCTAATTATTATTTAATTTTATTCAATTAAACTACTATTAGCATCAATAACTGCCTCTACACGAGGTCGAAATCGGCTGCAAGCTCTGATTAATTGGTCCTTATTTATGTCAGACATTACTCGACCTATTGCAGCTTTAAGAGAGTCTTTGGTGTTAAGAGGCTGTTTATTAACCTCCTTCTCAACAACGCTCCACGCATAATAGTCTAGTGGGCTGAGGTCTGGAGAGTTAGGAGGCCAAATGTTGGGTGTGATGTGGTCGTACAAATTGTTAGCCATCCATTCTTGTGTTCGTAGAGCCTTGTGGAATGGAGCCAAGTCTTGGTGGAATATGTAAGGCCTGCCATTGCATATGTTGTCAATCCAGGGCTTGACAACTGTTTGTAGAACCTCAATGTAAGCAGAAGCCGGTACTCTAAGACCTTGTGGAAAAAAGTGTGATGGCATAACATGTCCTTCATTGCTAACAACACCCAATATCATAACACTTGAAGGACATTTTGTGCGCATCACTCTTGGCACCGCAGAAGGATCTGAACAAAGCCATCTGTCATTTCTTCTGTTAAGTTTTTGATCTTGATAAAAAATTTTCCCATCTGAGAAAAAACAAATCACACCAGCAACTGAAGGATTTTTAAGTTTCTTTAAAAGCCTTTTGGATCTGTTTAAACTGTTTTCTTTTGTTTTTTCAGACATAAATTGACCACTCTTCATCACGTAGGAATTGTATCGAATGTCTTCATGAACACTTCCTCTGATTGTTTTTTCAGACATGTGCAGCTTTTTGGCAATTGACCTCATTGATTGACCTCGGTTTTCATCAATTGTCTGCTTGACTTCCCGGAAGTTCTCACTTTATCAGAACGTGCAGAATGTCTTTTACGTTTTGATACAGACATTGGGGAACAGTCAGCGTCTTCTAACTCTTTTCGTATCTTGTGGACAAACGATCTTGCAACTCTGATGAAACGTGCAATATCCAAATCGCTATGATCAGCCTTTAATGCCACAATCACAGCATGCCTTTTCATTTCATTTGTTATCATAAGGTCTGCCATTCTTGATTTCTGAAAAATAAAAGCATTAGAAGTTCGTGGGAAGCAGTATTAATCTTAAATCTGTATGTCCTCAAATACCAGCATCACCCTGTATATATACATGTATATATATATCTATCTATATCTATCTATCTATCTATCTATCTATATATATATATATATATATATATATATATATATATAGATAGATAGATAGATAGATAGATAGATAGATAGATAGATATCAGGAGTGATAGATAAATAAACAGATAGATACTGAATAGACCGAGATAGATAGATAAATAGATAATGGAAAGACGTAGATAGATAGATAGATAGATAGTGAAAACACCAAGATAGATAGATAGATTATGAAAAAGACCGTGGTAGACAGATAGCTAGATAATGAACAGTCCGAGATAGACAGATAAATAAATATATATATATATAATGAAAAAACTGAGATAGATCCATAATGAACAGTCCGAGATATCTTTGAATTTCTTTCATAATATGTAATATATATATATATATATAGATATATATATACATATACATATGTATGTATGTATGTGTGTGTGTGTGCGTGCGGGTGTGTGAAAAGTGTGTGTATATAAATATAAATATATATATATATATATATATATATATGTGTAATATATTATATATATTATTATTTATATATTATATGCGTAGTACTTATTAGAAACCGCTCAATATCAGAGATAGAGCTAACATATTTGGTGGGATTGATGTGATCTTGTGACCCTGGGTTTCACGCTCTTGTGATCGTCACACAAACTCACATCAATCCAATCAAATATATATATATATATATATATATATATATATATATATATATATATATATATATATATATATATATAGTAAGTCCTCGGGTTCTACGACGATTCGTGGTTACGACGCAGTCTCTATTAATCAGTTTCTTATTGCACGCCATATTGGATTGTTGTGCGTTCGTTCTCTGTTGTGTTTGGTGAAACTTATTGCCTTTCATTATCCTCCCTCTACCTAGAATAACTCCTTTTGATGGCGGTGCTTCGAAGAAAAGGAAAGCCATCATCATGGAAGTGAAATTAGTCATTGTAAACGTTCCGAAAAAGGAGAAACGGCGATGGACATTGGCCAGTTGCTTAGCTTAAGTCGTTCGACTGTCGATTAGAATATCTACATATGCATGTGTACAGATATTGAGTTTCTCTCTTAAACGATAAGGACATTTTTGTTAAACTATATGTTGGTGAATTCCCGATACCCCCCCCCAAAAAAAAACAAGCACCTTCCAGTCAATTTAAATTAGTTTTGAAATAGACCAACATATTTTGATCATTAGGAATATTAAATTTATTCTTTTAACTTGAAATTAAAACTAAAATAAAAGCATTCAAGAAAGGTTTTTAATTTTTGAAAATGAATTTTAAAACTTAGATATCGCGAATCTGTGGAGGTACTTAATCTAGACAAATAATCTTTCATCTATGTACCAGCCTTCGGCTGCATTTGTCACGTTCCCTTTTAAACATTTGTTTGTTTGTTCTACAAATAAAATAATCTTATATGTGTATTTAGTTCCTTTTCTAGTTTTATACTTTTGTATTTTAATAAACTTGCTGATGAACAGGACTTCATCTGCTGACGTGTATCGGGAGGCGGAACATTCCGAGATCACTTCTAATTAGAGACAACGCTCGAAAACTGTCAAATTAATTAGGCCAACTCTGTCTCGAGACAGACTTATTCTGAAATCTGATTGGCCCTTATAACGATGACGTTTTAAAGCTTCTGCCTGAAATGTGTTATGCTTGCAATTCGTGGGGGCTGCAGCATTTCAATGTATTGTTTGGTTTCGATGCAAAATTTAATATTATATGCATTCATATATACGAGGAGAGGATGAAAAGTTCATAGGCTGACTATGAAGGAGTGATGCTAGAACTGTGAAATCTTGCATGCATTCATTTCAATTCTTCTTATTAATAACTGCATTGTTTCTTTCCAGGTACGAGTGTGGGCTGAAAAGTTCATAGGCTGACTATGAAGGAGTGATGCTAGAGCTGTGAAATCTTCCATGCATTCATTTCAACGCTTCTTATTAATAACTGCATTATTTATTTTCAGGCACGATGGTAGGCTGAAAAGTTCATAGGGTGACTATGAAGGAGTGTTGCTAGTGCTGTGAAATCTTGCATGAATTCATTTCAACTGTTCTTATTAATAACTGCATTGTTTCTTTCCAAGCACGATGGTGGGCTGAAAAGCTCATAGGCTGACTATGAAGGAGTGATGCTAGAGCTGTGAAATCTTGAATGCATTCATTTCAACTCTTCTTATTAATAACTGCTTTGTTTCTTTCCAGGTACAAGGGTGGGCTGAAAAGTTCATAGGCTGACTATGAAGGATTCATGCTAGATCTGTGAAATCTTGCATGTATTAATTTTAGCTCTTAACTGAATTGTTTCTTTCCAGGTACGAGGGTAGTACCTTGAAAGAAACAATGCAGTTATAAATAAGAAAAGTTGAATGCATCCAAGATTTCATAGCTCCAGCATCACTCCTTCATAGTCAGCCTATGAGCTTTTCAGCCCACCTTCTTACCTGGAAAGAAATAATGCAGTTATTAATGAGAAGAGTTGAAATGAATGCATGCAAGATGTCACTGCTCTAGCATCACTCCATCATAGTCAGCCTATGAATTTTTCAGCCTACCCTTGTACCTGGAAAGAAACAATGCAGTTATTAATAAGAAATGGTGAAATTAATGCACGAAAGATTTCATAGCTCCAACATCACTCCTTCATAGTCAGCCAATGGACATTTCAGCCACCCTCATACAGGGACAGAAACAATGCAGTTATTAATATGAAGAGTTGAAATGAATGCATGTAAAATTTCACAGCTTTAGCCTCAATCCTTCATAGTCAGCCTATGAACTTTTCAGCCCACCCTCTAACATAACTTCTTCATTGCCCATTATTTTGAAAATGTTTTTTGATAAGTGCATTTTTTTCAACGTTAGATCAATTTCATAAATATTCGAACATGTTTCCCAATAAAATGACAAGATATTAGCACATATACAATTTAATTTATACAATTTAATTTAGCTTACAATATGACGTACTCTGTGTCCAATAAACAATGTGACGTGAAATTAAAGTCAAACGTCCTTGAAAACAACATTCAAATTGAATAGAGTTTAACTAGACAGCTTGCTTTCGAAGAATTGATGCATATACCAAACAAAATCTGCAGCCGATTAATCACTAATCATAGAAAATATTTACTCAATATTATTGGCAAAAAATTCCCAACCAATATCGATAGTGATATCTATTTTGTTCAGCGCTGGTTATAATATGACTGCAATAAATAAATCGTTTCTAAACGTTTATTTATGAATTTATAATATTTATTCAATAATTAAAGTACAAAGGACATAATTTATCTGGTTCTGGTGGGTGTTTTGATGTGAAACTCTGGAGTCGGTCAATTGAGCTAATTCAAATGGTTCATTGATTTATTGAATGCTATAGCTCTAGTGTTTTAAAAAAATTGTATTATTATTATTATTATTATTATTATTATTATTATTATTATTATTATTATATCCTTTGGTTTCTGGTGTATATTCATATTCTTCCGGGTCCCAAACAGAGACCTAAAGTCATAAATGCTTTCATGATATTTTCCACAGAGCAATTTTGAATAAAAACTACAACCAAGACGGCATACATTTTAAATAGCTAAAGCCCTTTGTAAGGTGTGCGTTGTACTTGTGAGAACAACTTTTGTATTTCTTTAAGGCATGAGGCTACCAGGGAGCCCTTCAATGCGTCTATCGGGGCATTTTCCAAATAATATTTTTATCATTATTATTATTTTTTGAAAAATGAATTATATAATTTTTAAATTGAATTGATTGTACTTCACAGATAATACACACACACACACACACACATACACACATACACACACACACACATATATATATATATATATATATATATATGTATATGAAACGGACAAATTCCGACAATTATTTTATCTTCTGTTTTTAACAATATTGTTGTCTTTTTCACACACACACACACACACACACACACACACACACACACACACACACACACACACACACACACACATATATATATATATATATATATATATATGAGAATTATCATGGCATAGATACATGTCGCTCCATCTCAATTCAATTTAACTTTTGAATATCATATTACTGTGAAACCGGTAAAGTTATACTAAATAAATGTTCTTAAAAGACTCCAGTTGCGTTTACAAATTCTATTTCCTCTCTCTCTCTCTCTCTCTCTCTCTCTCTCTCTCTATATATATATATATATATATATATATATATAGATAGATATAGATATAGATATAGATATATGTAGTCATCATTAATTTTAGATTAGTCGTTTGTCACATGCTCATGCATTTGAACCGTTTTTCGCCTACGTTTGCTTTCACCCCGACCCATCCTCTTGTAAAGACAGGGGTAAGTAAAACTGACTGTTCTGTCCCATCTCATGGATTCCGGCAAGCAATTTCGAACCAGTGCCTAGGGAAAATTAGTCAAACATTAATGAAAAATGCTTCACACCTATCATGTGACCGGAAATGGTAACTTTTACTAATTAAACAATATTTTTTTTAAGTTAATGAGCCCCACGAATTAGCAATAACCAAATCCAATCCCAGGCACATAACTAAGTGTAATCATTTCCTGGCTCAAACAGTCGTCGGGAATATTTTTCAACTCGTCAGCCATGGTTGTTTTTTATTGTGCGCATGCTCGTTGCATATACACGTATTTCAGATTGCTTTTAATTTCAATGAAGTCCAGATCCGAGAAAGCAAAAGAAACTTCCTTGAATTTGTTGAGATGAGAGAAGTGATTCATTTCACCAAAAGCAAGGCAATACAGCCACTAAGACGCAATGGAAGAGGAAAATAAAAGGACAAAATTTAAGAAGACAGAAGATAACAATTGACATTGCATTTAATTTTTGAAGATCAAAGGCAATAAAGCCACTAGGATGCAAGAGGTTACTGAGTGTTAGAGAATATGAGAAAAACTACTATTAAGGAGAGAGGACAATAAAAGAACAAGAATTAAGAAGACAGAAGATAACGATTGACATTGCATTTCAATTTTTGAAGATCAAAGGCAATAAAGCCACTAGGACACAAGGGGTTACTGAGTGTTAGAGAATATAAGAAAAACTACTATTAAGGAGAGAGGACAATAAAAGAACAAGAATTAAGAAGACAGAAGATAACGATTGACATTGCATTTATCCACTGTGCCACGTGTCCTTAAGCGTACAACGGCCGAAACGTTGTAATAAATATGGCGACACTGATGAGGACAATAGTCCGAAGAATGTAAATAGTGTACATAATACCTCATCTGAGAAATATAGACAGACATTCGTTCCTGTTCGACATTTCTTTGATGGGTTTTTATTTGTCTCGATCACATTATCCACATATTAAGCATCTTTCTGGATCTCTTGAATTTACTTTTGAAGGTTATCATATTGGATTTTGTAACGTTACGCGAAAGGTTTCAAGTTCCCGAAGGTTGTTAGTTAAGAACGAATGTCCTATTCATATGAAGCATATTAAATATTGATAAAACTCTTGTATTTACTTCTGATGGAATCATTTTTTGAAACAATTCTACAATCTTTGTTTGAAAATAAGGTTATCATATTGTGTTTTGTTACATTACGCAAACGCTACAAGGTAACGTGTTAGAAAACCTTACTGCCAGAACTAAAAGTTGATTATTCACTGTTTTTAGAATATGCACATTGCAACCGACGATAAAGCTGGTGTTTGAGGTGATAAGTATTAAAACAAAAAGTTTGATTCATTACGTCTCTCCATCTTTGAGCATTTAGTTTTAAATATCGTCTGAAAAATGTCCAGAAATCCATGATTTCTGCAGGTTTTTGCTTTCAGACTGACTTCAAGATTTTATTATTTCAAGAATGTATCCAAATAAAGTCGATATCTTTTGTATTAGTGTTGTGGAGTTATTTCCACAATAGAACTTGTAGTCGGACTAAATGCCCCCTAAATAGGTTAAACGTACAGAAACGTTAGGAACTTGTAATAAAGTGTTACGCAGAGTAATCGAGTTCTGGTCGCTGAACACTTCTCCTCCCTCGACTACTACTGACTCCTACTTATAATAGGTGGGAGAGTCTATTACCTAGACAAGGTATCTCATCTTCGTCGCCAAAAGTTGTTGTGGAGTTATTTCCACAATAGAACTTGTAGTCGGACTAAATGCGTCCTAAATGGGTTAAACGTACAGAAACGTTAGGAACTTGTAATAAAGTGTTACGCAGAGTAATCGAGTTGTGGTCGCTGAACACTACTCCTACTCTCGACTACTACTGACTCCTACTTATAATAGGTGGGAGAGTCTATTATCTAGACAAGGTGTATTTAATTATAACAATTCGATACATTGAATGCAAAATATATTCAAATCATAATTTTCATTACGAATCATCAGAAGCAAAATATGCAGTTTTTTTTTTACTGTATTCGATAAGTAAAACCTATTTTAAAAAATTGTAAAAGATTACAAAAAAGACTTCTCAATGATTAAGATTTGTTAGATAATTTGCTAGATCATAATTAATAAAAGAAAAAAATAAGTAAAAGTGTAGATAACACCGTAAAACTACTGCGTACACATTATAATACAAAATGTTTAAAATTTGCATTGTTTATTGAAAATCAAACTAAAACTACTGCACTGTATAACATAACATCATAATATAGCTAAATTGTTCAGTATAACGTCCCTTTGAAGTAAATGAAGGTCTTATTTGATAGCACAATGATTTAGTAATAATCTGCATGTGACATGCTTCTTGTCCATATAAAATTTGTAAAGCTTCAGTGAATTATAAATTTTATAAGGCTGTGCTATAAGTCTTTCACTGATCACCAGAATTCAATAGAAAAGCTGCCATTTTGAACCTAAACGTAATCTTTGAATTCGTTTCCTCAAAAAACGGTACCAAGTTGGAAAGAAATATTTCCTGCCATTATCTTTCATGTCAAACTTCAACTTTCAAATTAAGCGTAATACCCCGGTTCCAAAATCGACCTGCCCTAAGAATTCTGAATTTTAAACCACCGTATAATCACCGTGTAACGCACGATCTCGCATATCGTGTGACCCCCAAATTTTCACTTACAAAAATGATTTTATCATGTATCTTGTGTATCATGCGAGTTCCTTTTTGGAGAGACCAAATTACAATAGACCAAATTTTTTTCCTCTATCTCTTTATCCCATCGTCTAGTTAAAAAAATAAAAGAGAAAGATAAAAGTATCGTTAGTAACGCTATACTCGATGCATAAACGCGTACAGCCATCAACAACCGAACGAGAAACAGCTAAACATGTTAGAAAAGTAAACAATGAACTTATAAAAATGATTTTATCATGTATCTTGTGTATCATGAAAGTTCCTTTTTGGATAACGATTAGGAAAGAATATTTTGTGTCCTTATTTATCATGTCAAACCCCAACTTTCAAATTGAGTGCAATACCAAAGTCCCAAAATCGACCTTCCCCACATCTCTTCATAAGCAGGAGTAGTGAGGCAGAGTATTATGCCTAGTTTTTTAGAGTATTTTTATGTTTGAAAGATGAGTTATCCACGCGACGAGTCACGCGACGAGTCACGGCGAGATACTCAGGAATTCTTTCAATATCTAACATAAAAATATTTCCAACTCAGCCTGCTGTCATCATTGTTATTTTCATGCCTTATTGCTCACCCCGTTCAATTTCTTAGCACTGTTTCTCATTCCGTTTCCACTGAATCTGTACCACCCGGCCCGGGGATTGAACTCGCAATTAATATGCCACCAAAATTACAAAGCAACGCTCTAATCATTCCCTCGATTAAATAAAGTGTTCAGTTTGAAGTTCTTCAAGAGTTATCGGGATCGACAAACACCTGAAGAAGGCAGGGCGGCACAGCGGTCGAAACGTCGTGATATTAAAAACGAAGATGAGAAAATAAATTCGATAAATTCTCATCCCACAAATTCAGATAGAGAGAGCCGTTTGTATCCGGGTTTGCTGTTTTTTTTTGTTGGTATTTATTGGCTGTCAAGACTGATAGCGTAACATTTATTTTGGCAAATCCAAGTTCTTCAAATGCCAAATTGTTTTTCTAAGAGTTCATTCGCGTCTACATCTTATGTAAAGGATAAAACCCGCCGTGAAACTTGTGCCGCATATGTGGTATTTATTTTAATTGTGATGACCCACCCCCATTCCGATGAGGAAGGAAATGTGTCGGCTGACTAGACATTCGGTGAAGAACCTAAACGTTCTGAAGTGAAATGTTATTTGACAAAGAGACATGGGAGAGGAGTAAGAATTTAGTGTCTCCCTCTCTCTCCCCTCTCTCGCCCCTTCTCTCTCACATTATCTCTCATCCTCTTTTCTCCTCTCTCACTACCTCCTATCTATCTATCTATCTATCTATCTATCTATCTATCTATCTATCTATCTATCTTATCGTAAATTGCGGCGTACAAGTCGGCCTGGCGTACAAGTCGACCAAGATTCTTTAGCCCAAAATTCCAAAACGTACGGGAGACAACCAGTAGCCAAAAACTTAGGCCTGGCGTACAAGTCGACCAAAATTTTTTAGCTCAAAATTCCGAAACATACCGTAGACTACCAGTGGCCAAAAATCTTAGGCCTGGCGTACAAGTCGACCAAGATTCTTTTGTTCAAAATTCCGAAACATACGGCAGGTTACCAGTGGCCAAAAATCTTAGGTCTGGCGTACAAATCGACCAAAATATTTTAGTTCAAAATTCCGAAACATACCGTAGACTACCAGTGGCCAAAAATCTTAGGCCTGGCGTACAAGTCGACCAAGATTCTTTTGTTCAAAATTCCGAAACATACGGCAGGTTACCAGTGGCCCAAAATCTTAGGTCTGGCGTACAAGTCGACCAAAATATTTTAGTTCAAAATTCCGAAACATACGGTAGACTACCAGTGGCCAAAAATCTTAGGCTGGCGTACAACTCGACCAAGATTTTTTAGCTTAAAATTCCGAAACATACCGTAGACTACCAGTGGCCAAAAACTTAGACCTGGCGTATAAGTCGACCAAGATTCTTTAGTTCAAAATTCCGAAACATACGGCAGATTACAAGTGGCCCAAAATCTTAGACCTGGCGTACAAATCGACCAAATTTTTTTAGTTCAAAATTTCGAAACATACGGTAGACTACCAGTGGCCAAAAATCTTAGGCTTACCAGTTAATTTAGAATACGCTCTACGATAACCCTTTTGCCAAAACTACATAAGGTCACACCACTTACCAGTATATTGAGCCACTAGCCGTCATATCTTTCTGTATAACATACAAAACACACCTGTAGTTACCACCTATTATAATTAGTGAACCATGAAAATACGTCAGGTCTACTGATAAACACTCTAAAGTTATCATCAATTCGCAGATGATACGCAGAACGTACCGAGTTGTCCCGCTGGCTGCCTGAGTTTAACTGCTTATCGGTCAATGTCTACACTCAGTGTATCAGCTGTGGGACGCGATGTGTGCTTTAGCGTTAATAGACTAATGTCTGTGTTAATATAACAAATATGTTCACCAAACCTAAGTTTAAGTAGAATAAGTTTGTTGACGCCTGCTGGAGATACGGTAAGTGGTGTACAATAATTATTAGGAGTTCTATCCCACTTATTTACCGCTCGGTGGTAAAGGTTTTTATTTTATACCCGGCATATAAGAAAAGATTTTTAGGATTGATAACTCGACTTGTACGCCAAAATTTATGGTATGTATGCAACTATCTCTCTTTCTCTATCTTTCTTTCTCTCTCTCTCTCTCTCTCTCTCTCTCTCTCTCTCTCTCTCTATATATATATATATATATATATATATATATATATATATATATATGTATGTATATGTATATATATATAGGGGTTGGACAAAATAATTGGAACAGGAGCAAATTCCATTCCTATATTTCAAAGACCTATTATATTAAGAACTTTAGCTAAAACTTCGTAATTGCAGGTTATATTCGCATGGCAGTAGCCTCAATCACTAAGGTTGCTGAAATGGTTGGTTTTTCAAGTGCTACCATATCAAGAACTATGATGCAATTGGAGAAACAGGGCAAAACCTCTAGCAACCGGAACAATTCGGGCCAAACTTGCAAACTTACTGACAGGAACTGACGTGCATTGAAATGAAATGTGTCAAAAAATCATCAAACTACTGCGGCCAAAGTGACTGCTGAGTTTCATAATCATCTAAATAGTACAGTTTCTACTAAAACTGTCCATCGTGAGCTCCTTAAGGCTGGATATCATGGAAGAGCCACCGTAAGGAAACCTCTTCTCTCCACTCGCAACATTCAGAAGAGGTTGAAGTGGTGCAGAGATCACAGTGCCTGGTCTGCAGACCAATGGAAGCAAGTCATATTCTCAAACAAGTCCAGTTTTTCTCTTTTCCCAACTTCAGGGCAAGTTTATGTGTGGAGGCAGCCCAAAGAAGCTTACAACCCTGACTGCCTTCTTCCAACAGGGAAGCATGTAGGTGCATTAGTGATAGTTTGGGCCGCCATATCATGGAAATGTCTTGGTTCAATAGTTGCCCTGCATGATAGAATCAATAGCAAAGATTACCTGAACATTTCTGGAGATCATATTCATCCAATGGACCAGAGTTTATTCCCTGATGGTGACTGCGTCTTCCAAGACCATAATGCTCCAATACATACCGCTCGAGTGGTTAAGAATTGGTATGAAGAGCATGAAGGTGAGCTAGAATCTCCCAATCTATTATTAAACATTTGTGGTGCATTTTGGAGCGACAAGTTAGGAGCCGCTATCCTCCACCGTCGTGTCTTAAAGAGTTGAAGTTGTTAATGGAAGAATGGATGAAAATTCCTCTGGATGAAGTCAGGAAGCTGTATGATTCCATTCCTAGACGTATTAAAGCTGTAGTAATTTTCCAAGAGTAGCTTAGATGTGGCACAAGGTTCGAACGTACGGGGCATCCAATGAGGATCGAACTCACTACTCAGTCGTAATTGTTCTAGCGAGACAAGCTTGCTAACCATTACACCGCATCGAGGAGCCCTAATGTCTGTGTGTGTGTCTGTGTGTATGTGTGTGTGTCTTGAACAATAATAATTGCTAAAAATTAAAATTTCAGACTCATTATAATATTTTTGTTTTATTATTTAAATTAGGTTCCTCGACTAGTTTCGGCCAGCATAGCCATCATCAGTAGAAAAAAATCATTCTTGTTAGTAACAGTAAACTACAGGGGTGAATGACAGTTTTTAAGGAAATTGAACTTGGCCTGTAGTTTTCATTTGTTTTTTTTTTATAGTTAATTTTAGGTCAGTTCTGAGATTGGTCAAATATCTTTTTCAACTTTTTTTTTAAGGAAAGATCGGGAGACGAATGTGCTTCCTTAGTCATTTTGACAGCTTTATTGTTTGCTTCGAAGGGGATGTGTGTGTTTGTGTGTATGGTATCTTTTAATTTTGGTGGAGTGTATGTAATGTATGTGTATATATTTGTGAATAAGTGTATGATTTTCTGTCTGGCAGACCTCATCACCTCTGCAAGCATGTCTGTCTGGTGTGGTTGAGGGCGGGGGTGTGTAGGGACTCAACTTGGTCCCTTCATGGGTGGTGTCCTCTTTCACATAGTAGCAATAGATTATATTCAGCTATACAGAGATTATAATGTGTGAGCGAGAAATATGGGGGGGGGGGTCTATGGGATTATATATTAATTCTATCTATGCTGTTTAGTTTGTTGTTAAGTCCGTCCGGACAAAATTTTTAAGCCAAAAAATATCCATTTATCTTCATGTTCTAGTATTTTCCTAAATTTATCTTTTCTGTCTATTTCTATTCTTTTATTTATAGTGAATTTTGCATGGCTATTAAAATCATGCTGTTCTAGGCGGAAATGTTGATCTACAGGTAATAATCTTTGGTGGGTAGCTGACTTAATTCGATTCCAATAATTATTAATTCTGTAGTGAAAAGGCCATTCCAGATTTTCCCACATATTGTTTCTGGCATAGTGTGCATTCTAATTGGTAAATTATGTTATGACTTCTACAGTTAGTCATAGTAGATTTTGAAAGTAGATTTAGTAACTGAGCTATTACATATATATATATATATATATATATATATATATATATATATAGAAGTTAATGGTCAGAGTTGAATCAGACCCGGAAATCAGTACCATTAAGTGATCAATGCACATATAAAAAGATAAAAAATTTACATTTAGAGCTTTTAAGTATAAAAAAAATAAGGAGATCAGTCGATTCTGTTTCCTTGTTTGAAATCTTTTCATATCTTCAGACGATTTCGGTCAATTGATTTCCTAAGGCTTTATTTTTTTTTAAATAAAATAAATTATGGACGCTATATTTAAAAAAAAGATAAATGAATGAATAAGCACACAATGTGAGGAGTGGTAGAAGGCGAGGGGGAGGGGTGGTTTCAAGTGTATTTGAAAGGTATCGGTAAGAGGGTGGGGGTAAATGAAATATACATATTTTCTTTCTTTCTTTTTTATTATGTATCCAACGGCTCATAATTTCCGGTCTCTAATTCAAGTGGGTTTTTTTTTGGTTTAAAAAATATATCGTTCATAATTTTTATTTTTATTTTTAAAGAATAAACCCTTAGGAAATCAAATGACCAAAATCGCCTGAAGATACCGAAAGGTTGAAACTAAGGTAGCCAATCAGCTGATTTTCTATAATATATGTAGATTGAGTAACTGAGCTAGCGAATCGGTGTGCTTAATGTGGCTGCAACATAGGCTCCTGTTGTATCTGTCTATATTTCTGAGATGAGGTATTATATACACTATTTACATTATTCGGACTATCGTCCTCATCTTTTTTGCCATCTTTTTCGAAGTGAACCCTTTATTACGCTCGCTTCGGTAGACTGTTCTAGTTCCACGTGCCATGTCTAATGAATGTCACTTATCAGTTATCTCCTGTTAATTCCCCTCTCCAAGAAAGCCGGAGCGTACAACACTCGCAATTAAGAGGTGGTTCCATGCTCCTCAAAACCTCCTGATCAGAGGCCTTGCTGTTGGACGTAGTTTATCGTCTTACCCAGGACGCGGATGTAGTTTAGCATCATGGCAGGAGTATAATCCCCTAGATCAAGCATTCCTCATTTCTTTGTAGCATTCTGTCCAGTAACAGAAGCACAACTGAGAGATAAAATGTAGTTTCTCCACAGATACTACACACACACACACATATATATATATGTATATATATATATATATATATATATATATATGAGACATGAAAAATGAATTTATTTCCCAAGAACAAATTCTACATTATACAAACAAAACATAATTTACTTTAGGTAGTTGATTGCTTGTTAATTTTTAATTTACCTCTACCATTATAGTTTTATAGAAATTAAACTCTATCATTATAGATTATAGAAATTCAACTCTTCCATTATAGACTTATAGACGTTCAATTCTATCATTATAGATTCATAGAAATTCAACTGTATCGTTACAGAATTATACAAATTCCACTCTTCCATTATAGAATTTTAGAATTCAATTCTATCATTATAGATTTATAGAAATTCAAATCTACTATTATAGATTTTAGAGAAATTCAACTTTATTATTTATGATTTGATAGAAATTCAACTCTATCATTATAGAATTATAGACATTGAAATCTATCATTATGGAAATTATAGATATTCAACACTATGATTATAGGATTTTAGAATTCGACTCTATCATTATAGAATTAGAGAAAATCAACTCTACCATTATAGAATTATAGATATTCAACACTATTATTATAGAATTTTAGAATTCAACTCTATCATTATAGATTTATAGACATTCAAATCTACTATTATATATTTTAGAGAAATTCAACTTTATTATTAAAGATTTGATAGAAATTCAAATATATCATTATAGAATTATAGACATTGAAATCTATCATTATGGAAATTATAGTAATTCAACTCTACCATTATAGAATTATAGACATTCATCTCTATAATAATAAGAATTATAGGAATTCAACTCTATCATTATAGAATTAGATGTTTATTAATTCCAGTTCAGTTTTTACTTTCAACTTTTTATATATATTTTATATTTTGTTAAATTATTTACTAAAAACTTCAGCCAACGCATAGGGTTTCCTATTAACGGTATTTTTGGCTGCCTCATTTTGGAAGTATTAGATTCCAACCCATTTCTAAAAATCCAATTAAATATTTTATTCGTATTAAATATTTTATGCACACATTAAAATAACGCCTCCTGTGGCGAAAGATATTTTATTTAATGAGGGTTGTTTAGTTTGAATAATAATATCATCGTGTATTTAGAAAACGCACATT
This sequence comes from Acanthosepion esculentum, assembly GCA_964036315.1. Taxonomy (NCBI): domain Eukaryota; kingdom Metazoa; phylum Mollusca; class Cephalopoda; order Sepiida; family Sepiidae; genus Acanthosepion; species Acanthosepion esculentum. The sequence continues at coordinate 88,394,467 of OZ038508.1, read as the reverse complement.
AAAATAAAAATATCTTTAACCAGAGAAAAAAAGAATGTTAAAGTTTGGATAAATATTTAATAAATATTTAATAGGCCTATAATAATAATAATAATAATAATAATAATAATAATAATAATAATAATAATAATAATAATAATAATACCTGCACAATGCACATCGACAGAAAAATCAAAGCTAATCTACCAAGACATCGTTATTAGAGACTACAAACAAAAAAAAGTTGCCTCCTTATTGATATGGCAGTCCCTACAGACTACAATGTATCGTTGAAAATCTTCAAAAAGCTGTCAAAATACAAGGAACTTGAAATCGAAATCTCAGAAATGTAGCACATGAGAACATTAACAATCCCTGTTGTAGTTGGAGCCCTCGGATTGATTGGAAAAGATTCCAGTGCACACATTTAAGGGATTTCTAGTAGTCAACGCCTTAAAGAAATATAAAATATTGTACCCGCGAGTACAGCCCACGAAGGGCTTTAATAATAATAATAATAATAATAATAATAATAATAATAATAATAATGATTATAATAATAATCACTATCATTGCCACATAATCAACGATGGAACTAACCCGAAATGCAGGATCTTCGGAAAATATGATGAAACTGTCGACCATATTATCTCAGGATGTTCGGAATTAGCAAAAAATTAATATACCCACAGACATAGCAAGGTAACGATATATGTGCACTGGAAGATATGCAAGAAGCACAAAATCGAAACCACTGAGACCACTAACCAGACACAGTTACCCAAAATAACGATGTAACTATCCTCTGGGACATGCCAATTTAAACTGACAGAAAAATAAAAGCCAACAGAGCTGATATTATCATAAAAGACAATAAATTCAGGAAGTGTATGCTTATTGGCATAGCAGTAGAATCCCTGAAAGAAATACCTCCATGAAAATTATCGAGAAATTGTCCAAATACAAGGACCTGGAGATCGAGATTAACAGGATGTGGGGAATGAAGACTGAGACTGTACCAGTAGTAATCGGAGCACTGGGCCTCGTGAGAAAAGGAATGGTCAGTTTTACTAACAGTGTCCCAGGTAACATCAGCATACAAGTTGCCTAGAAGATCGCCCTACTAGGCACATGCCATATACTAAGAAAAGGGCTATCAATTAAATGACAATTCTCGTATAGGGCGTAAGGACCATTGTTTGGACCCGGCTCTACAGGATACAAAACCGAAAACATAACATACACAAATATTAATAATAATAATAATAATGACAAAAAATGCAATGTGCCAAATTTAGAAACGATGGCAAGATAAGCCTCTTCATGGTCAGTACTCTACCCGTACCAAACAAGCTGATGTAGACAAATTACGTACCCATCAGTGGCTGCGTAATGCAGGGTTAAAAGCTGAAACCGAAGGTTTTATTGTTGAGGCACAGGACCAACTATAAATTACCATGCACAAATACTGAAAAATTGTGTTAGCCCAAAATTCAGATTCTGTGATAAATATCCAGAAACAATTGACCTTCTTGTATCAGGTTGCCAATATCTGCACTGGCAAATATGCCACTTTTACGGAACGGAAACTGCAAGAAACTGGTATGAACACCACCCAGACCCGGTTACAGGGACAGGACCTGTAACAATTTTATAGGAGTTTACAATACACACAGACAGAACAATCAAAGCTAATCGTCCAGGCATCGTGATAAAAAACCACAAGAACAGAATGTGCTTTCTTATTGACATGGCAGTCCCTGCAGACTGTAATGTACGAGGGACATTCAATAAATAAGGTGAATTTTTCGGTATAATGACTTCTAATACAGATAGAAGCTTACTCTTTTTATTTTTCTTTGTTTTACTTCTTTTTCACGTGGATTTAATTTCTTTTGCAGATTAAAAAAAAACTTTGAGAGTTTTGGCGATTAAGAAAGATTGCCGACCAAGAAGCATGCTCCAGGATTGAACAGCGGTCAGTTATCAAGTTTTTGGTTGCTGAAGGGTGCAAACCAGTTGAAATTCATAGGAGAATGCCAACTGTGTATGGTACCACATGTTTAAGCCAAAGAAATGTCTACAAGTGGGCTAAATTGTTTAAAGAAGGACGGAGTAGTGTTGAGGATGAAGACAGGCCAGGGAGGCCTATAGAAGTGAGGTCTCCTGAGGTGATCGAATCAGTCAATGACCTCATTCAGTCTGACAGGATGACATAGCAAGGACTTTGAGCTTATCTGTTGGGACAAACGCAGGGGCCATCAGTCAGAAGGAGTCATCTTGCATCATGACAACGCAAGACCTCACACAGCAGCGAAGATCTTCAAAAATAACTATCAAAATGTGGCATATCAATAATTCCAGTTGTAGTTGGAGCACTCGGATTGATTGGAAAAGGTTCCAATAGACTCATTGAAGGGATTCCTTGTTTCCCAAGCTTTAAAGAAATGCAAATAATTGTAGTAACTAGTACAGATTACATTTTAGGACGGGCTTTATCAATGTATAATGTGTGTGATCTGAGGTTGCTTAATATTTATTTTTTTAATTAAATGCTGAGTGGAAAAGGCTGCCATTTCTGAACTGGTTGGGACACGGAAGGAATTGAGTATACAACAGACATCAAAGTAAATACTACTACTACTACTACTACTACTACTACTACTACTACTACTAATAATAATAATAATAATAATTTTTCTTCAGAGAAGCGACCTTTGTACAAAGACTTATATTTTTCAAATATTTTTAATATATTTTTATGCACCCTTGTGCAAATTAATTGAAAAAAGAATGAATAATTCCGTTATCATTTATTTTTTGTATTTTTCTATTGAAACATGACGCAGTGTACATGTTAGTACTTCGTATGTTCATTCCATGAAGTCGTTCCTTGCAGATTGACCACAGATTGTCGATTGGATTTAAATCAGGAGAGTTTCCAAGCCAGTCTATAGTACTTTGATTTGGTCACTGGTAATACTTGCCTGTGTGTTCGTACAGAGTTAAAATTTTCGTACGATTCCTTCCTTGGTGTAATGTCCATCGCAGACAATGGCCGTAGGACAACTAATCGAGAGTCGAGACAATAGTGTCTGGGCGTGATAAAAATCTGATGCATTCACGGATGACACAATATTTTTCAAGGCCAAACAAATTTCATCATACACCACAAAAATAGATTCATATTACTGCACACCACTGCAAATGACCTAATCTGAGAGAAAAAATAATAAAAATCGATTATACCCTCCAGTGGGTCTAAAACGAAAGAAAGGAAACTAAAGCGGTTGTTTCAACTAATTTGCACAAGGGTATATATATATATATATATATATATATATATATATATATATATATATATACAAGTATAGGATTGGTGTATATGGAATAAATTCCAATAACCAAAAAATATTATTCTTAAAAGAGTGCTCAATACAGAGTAGAGCAAATATAATCACTTGAAGTGTTGAAACAAAATGGCTATTTTTGTAGTGATTTTATAACGTATTTATGTTATAGTTTTGCGAATAAAAAAAAATATATATATATATATATATATATATATATATTCTCATCCACAGACAGACTGTTTCGCTGTATCACAGCTCATCAGTGTGGCTAGATGTCTGGTTGCATCTAGCTAGGATCCAAACCTGACTGAATTGGCGTCAGTCGGGGATTCTACCACTAAGCCGTTGGCGCACGGCAGGGATGAAGGTGAATTTAAGCGTATTATTTATACAGATAAATACAGTGACTTAGAGAACTCGATTCGATTTACCGAAGAGGCTTGCATTATTAGCCGTAATAGTCCCTGTTTCCAAACCCACACTGTATATATATATATATATATATATATATATATATATATATATATATATATTATAAATTAACTGATTGAAAATGTTTTCTTTCGCTACACAGTAATAACCATGATTTAAAAATGGAAGCTAAAAACTTCGAATTTAATTTTCTTATTAAATTAAAGACCATTAGTTCCATTTCCTCGTCATGCGAATTTTGGAGTAACTTATTTTTTTAAATTTACAGTTTTAAGGGCACGGCAAAGATTCATAATTGAGTGTTTCCAAGGATACCGAGAAATCCATTCATCTAGACAAGCGGTGCTAGCATGTTCAATTTCAATTTTCGTTGTATCAGTTAATAGTTACATTCGAAAGCGAGGTTATGTTTAGGGATGGGTAGGGATGTATTTTTCAACAAAATCTGACATCCGCTAAATGCATGTCGTCTGGGTTTTTTTTACAAAAATTTTATTGTTAACGGCAAAATTTTTACGGCATTTTTTCTATTTGTATATTTAAAGATTTTGGGGGGCTGTTTAGGCTAGAATATGTTTAATTTACTGTTCTTTCTTATATATATATATATATATATATATATATATATATATATATATATATATATATATATATATATATATATATATATATATTATACTTGTGTATAATTTTTAGACATAACTTATAGAAGACAGATATTCTGTTAAAAATTCTTAAATAAAATTGTTAATAATAATAATAATAATAATAAAGATACACCCTATGAATAAAAACGCTTATGACAGGGTAGGTCAGTATCTGCATTGGATGTTCTGTCATCATTAGGGGATAAAATCAGCTCCAAGCTGCTATGGACATCATTCAGAATTTGTAGTTGCGGGAGCAGATGTTACTGTCCTCTCAGATTTTTCTATCAACACAGATCGAACAATAAAAGCAAATTGCCCACAGATTATTATCAAAGACAAAGAAAAGTTTGATTAATATAGACATATTGTGTCTACATATTTTTATCCTGATCCTTTCTAGCTGTCTAATCAGTTTCTTGATGTTAAGATCCAATTCAACAAGGAAGACGCCGTAGTTTTTTTTTTAACACAAGTACTTTCAACCTTTTTCTAAGATCATCTTCAAGGTAAATTACAAAGAAAAACTTGTAACTGCGAAAAAATCTGCATTCACTTGTTACAAGGCAGTTCCTTTCCTCATTGAACTATGTGAACTCGGTCAGATATGAGATCCGCTGCCAGGCACTGATAATGTTGGATTTTTTTAAGCAATTCATCCCAAGCAACGCGGGAGTGTTGACCCCAAGTCTATGAATATAGAATCCAGCGCAGTACGTAATCTGTTCAATGAAACAACGTTAAAGATTAACACTCCCGATCTGACTATATCGCTAATACCAGTTTTCGATATCAAAGGCTGGCATTGAATATTCCGGAAACAAATATGGCCGCCTTTATACACATCTAATTGACTATTTTGAGCCTTCTGATTGGTTAACTCTTCTATTGGTGAACTATAAAATGAGTCAGCTCATTTTGGCTGGCTCACTAGTACACTAGGGTACCCAAAAACTCCAACAGGGAGTACCACAGAAAGTGAGAGTAAAGAGGGGTGTTTGAGGAAAGGATAAAGAGAAGGACGGGGATCAGGATCAAGGCATCAGATGATGTCAATTGACATTACATTTGAATTATAGATTATATTATAGTTTTCAGGGAAGCAAGTAAGAGGAAGGGATTTCCACTTTCGGGAAGTGCAAGAGAAGAAGCTGTTGGAGTAAAAGAGGCGGTTACATTTAACTGTTTCGAGAATAAAAGGGTGGAACGGATATGCCAACCTAGTAGCACGATTAAATTCATGCAATTGGGCTACCAGTGAAAGTAGCTCGTCAAAGCAGTTGCCATGGAAATACTTGTAGAAAAGACAGAAGGAAGCCACATCGTGTCTGTGAGAAAGTGACTGTAGACGAGATGCCAAATCAGGACCTATCATATTGCAGATCCGTCTCTGGATTTTGTCGAGGACCTCAATATGAAGGGCAGGGGCACCAGACCATATACGGCAGCAGTATTCAATGAAAAAAAAGTAAGGCAATGGAGATGTGTTTCTACAGAAGGATGTCGAGAATGCCATGAATTGAACATGTGAACAATAAGGAGTCTTTATAAAAATGGGGATAAAAAAGACATTTTTTAAGGTTGCTTCAGGTTAGTAACATTGGAAAAGCTCGCCAGAGCAGTTGTCATGAAAATATGTGTAGAAAAGACAGAGAGAAGCGACATCGGGTCTGTGAGAAAGTGACTGTAGACGAGATGCCAGATCAGGACCTATCACATAGTTATTTAGGATGATCTGAGAATGATCCTAGGTAGATCGTCCAAATCAAGAAGCTTCGTTTATTATATAACTGTTTATTGTGGCTGGAGAAAACCCAGGGTATGATTGTTGATACCGAAACGATACCAGTTTGGTTTTTGAGATCCTGAAGGTTAGACGTTTCATTCCCCCGTTCCCATGTTTTATCAGAGTCGAGGAAGAGATGAGCCGACAGACTGAGATCACCTCGACCTTGGGAAGGGCTTTCATGCACCGTGGTATCCTCGATGAATGAAGGAGATTCCCTTCAGGACAAGATTTCGAATCCTGAGTCTTCTGGGCCTATTTTTAACCGTTTTGTTTGTTTCTATTTTAACATTGTTAATTGTGGCACCGAAATCCGAAGTAGCATCGGGATAGCGAAAAGTGACATCCAATAGTTAAGCAAAACACCAAGAAACGGGAATATTTCGTTTGAAACAAAAGAAAAGAGTACGGAACTCTTAAATAATATCAGTCCTTCAATATGGCAGTGAATATTGAACAATCTCCCCAGATATGAAGAAGAAACTTGAGAAAACAGAAGTCTGGTCCTACAGAAGGATGTTCAGAATGCCATAGATTGAACATAACGAAGATTGTCTTGGCTCCAGGCACTGACTACTTTGATCACTCTATGAAGTGCCGTCACTAAGCGGCCAATCACGTGACTCACGTGACTTCATCTCAACGAAAGAGAGATAATCCCTACTCGACAAACATTGCTAAGATCTACATAGGCCAGGAAGTTGTGGAGAATCATGATCTCACATGTTCTGAAGGGATACGAGAGAAAGAAAAAAAAGTGCTTCAAGCGTTTGTTGTAATGAAAGAAGAACGGGTGTTACTTTTTGACTCACCCACGTATCAAAGAATATTCAAGAAAATAATTATGATGGGAAACCATTTTTAACCCGAAGCAAATTCATCCGCATAGCTATAATTGAGGTAATGTGGTAATTAATTAGCGTTATTTAAGATGCTAATTAATGAAAGACTTTAAGCCTTAGGGACTATTTAATTCTTAAAATATCCGCTGTATATCCGTTTCACAACAGCGGCACTTGAAGATTCAGTGTATCCTTCCGCGGTATGAAATGATTGTAGTCCGATCTAACTTCTTACGTCTCATCATCCTTGGGCGATGTTTTAATACTTGCGACTTATGAATTGTTTTCAGCGCTAAAATTCATTTATTTTTGTCATCGTGAAAACGTTCCTCTCACAGTTAACAGAGTTATATTTAGCTGATTAACAGGGAATCTGTATACTTTAATATTTTTTAGTTCCAATAATTTGTTTTCGCTTGAATTTCTGAGCTAAATCTTCATCTTTGTTGTTATTATCCCAACGTTTCGGCCGTTGTATTTTTCGCATCCACCAATATAACTACTGGTAAATTATCTTCTTTGCTTAAAAAAACTAATTAAAATGTATTAGGTATCGCAGATGAAAATTTTAAACAACTGCTAGGTTTTATCTGAGTGCATCTTCTTAATCTACATGATTAAAGAAACTTAGCAGTTTTTATTTCATCAAAATATCTCAAACCGTTTAATATTGGCAGATTTATTTTTATTTTTACACATGTGCTCGACTTAGCCATTTTTTGTCTATTATGAATTAAGACAAAAGAGCATATTTGGACTCCTATATTTTAAAAAGCAATTAAGAACAACAGTTAAAATGACACTAGCTTGTTAGGAACATAACAAAGAAATTAATAATAAAATTACAGATGGTACCTGTTGACCATGTTCACCATAGTCTATGAATATAGAATCCAGCGCAGTACGTAATCTGTTCAATGAAACAACGTTAAAGATTAACACTCACGAGTCAGACACTCTACTGAATCTGATTATATCGCCAATACCACCAGCAGCTGTTCCGTAGTTCTTCAGTCTTCGATATCAAAGGCTGGCAGTGAATATTCCGGAAAAAACATGGCCGCCTTTATACACGTCGGATTGAATATTTTGAGCCTTCTGATTGGTTAACACTTCTATTGGTGAACTATAAAATGCGTTAGCTCATTTTGGCTGGCTCACTAGTACACCAAGGTACCCAAAAACTCCAACAGTACCATTGAATATTTCTTAAATCAACTCAGTCTGAATATGCAAATTTTATAAAGTAAACCGTCTGCAACGACGCGCAAACGACTCATAACTTGAGGTTTGACCTTTCATAAAACTGGAAATAAGACCCACATTCATTCCAAATTTCAAATATCACATTACGACTATACCAGTAACATGCCTAATTTTAAGGGGAGGGATAGAATAGATATTTTCTAGATTATTCCACTTCAAAATTGAAAAATATTGCTTTTTTACCCTTTGTCACAAGATACTTGAAAGGCTAATTTTAGACTGAAGAAGACACTTGCTTGAATTGAGTCATAAAATGAATACTTCTCACACTAGAAACACCAAATTTCATATCTAGCCATTTCTTGGGGGTGCTCTTTCCATTTATCATGGTTAAAATGATTTGCTATTGTACTATCGGGTTACCTCCTCTTAATTTTCGAAACCGCTACTAGGAGACGCTTTCCTGTTTATAAATACTAGGCGATATCTTTTCTCGCCCTCTTCTTACGTTTCTGCGTATACGACATATACATTTCTGGCGGAAGAATGCGACTACAACTTGTTCTCTTTTTGGTTTAAAGTATGTGAAGCGTGTGAATGTGCGTGCGTACGAATATGTATGTGTGTGTGTGTGTGTGTGTGTGCATTGTTCAGGCGTATGCTACATCTAAGCTACGGTGGTGAGATGTAAGTTCCACTTGAGCTGCTTCTTCCCGCGAACAGACTATGAGAGAATATTTCCCTGATCGCAAGATATTAACCTGTTCAAGTGCAGTATATATATGTGTGTGTGTGTGTGTGTGTGTGTGTGTGTGTGTGTTCCAGATGAAATTCATAAAGGAAAGCTCCGTAATTTTTAAATAATTTTTATTTCCCTAAGTACTTTCAATCTCATCTGAGACCATCTTCAGGGGATTAAATTGTCTGTGGATGTGTATACAGTAGCGCCATAAATTAAAAATATTTTTTCACTGTTCGTTTTAGCGTTTCAAATTCTTTTTTTTCTTTTCATTGAAAATGTCCGTATTTTTCTTAATTACTTTTTTGCAACCAACAAAAAATAACTTGTGGACTTGAAAGGATTAAAAGTAAATAGCCATAATACGTCTAAATTATTTAACCAAACCTGCTTGAATATACATGTGAGTATATATATATATATATATATATATATATATATATATATATATATATATATATATATATATATATATATATATATATATATATAATTAAGTAATTCATTGAGTCTGAAAGAAACCTCAACAGAATGCTGAAAGCACTGGACGGCCGTTTCGTCCTCATCAGCAGTGCGCATCCACTACCGAGAATTGAAACCCTGACAGTTGAGTTATCAAGCAAACGTCATACCAACCACGACTATTATCACCTGTTGAGGTTTCTTTCAGAGTCAATGAATTACTTAATTATAATTATCAAATCCTCTATTTCTATAATATGTATATCATTGCTTGATCCGGCTTCTAATTCTTCAATTTAAGCTGGCTTGATGATAGTAGTCGAGGCTCCAGGGGGCACAATCCTATATTCATAGGACGAATATTTTCTATGAAAATTTCTCGGACATTCAGGCCGGTAAATGTTGTTAATACTGCTTATTATAAACAGAGCATTTACTTAAATATTTGTATCTATAAAAAAAGAATGTATAAACATAAAAATATTTAAAAATAATTGTCGGACTTTGTCAATTTCATAATGTGTGACGTAGTTTGTTTACGTTTGGATACGCTTTGAGCAGATATAAATGCACGAGTGATAATCATGGAGAATTGTAGCTTTAAAAACAGTAAAAGCGACCTTGCTAGCCGAAACGCTCCTCTGTGGTTAAATCGGTAAAGCACGTCAGGCTATACACACACACACACACACACACACACACACACACACACACATATATATATATATATATATATATGTATGTATATATATATATATTACTGTGTAGCAAAAAAAACATATTTTAAATCAGTTAATTTATAATATTAATTTTTACATTGAGCACTATTGTGTAAAAATAAAAATATCTATAAGAACACCGGATTTTACTGTTCTTTCTTTTTATTTATATATATATATATATATATATATATATATATATATATATATATATATATATATATATATATATATATATAAGAGAGAGAGAGAGAGAGAGAGAGATAGATAGATAGAGTGAAAGAGATGGACAGAGACAGAGACAGACAGCCATTGAGAATCAGAGATGAGTTTTATTGTCAATTTCTCAGATGTTTTGACAAATATATATCAAATGCATACACATTTTTTCGTTGAGAGCAAGATGATGAAATTTCAAATCTAAAATGTCCATGTAAAATACAGCATTTATTAGAAAAATACATTCCGTCCACGAGTTATAAATATTACTTCCAACGACAGTATATTTCATTTTATACTCTTTTCCTGTTAGCCTGGGGTTGTTGGCAGACAGAAAGAGAAATGATCCTTCGCGATACAGACGTCATTTCACTTTTCTTTCACAATGTGTACGTTTATTTGAAAACATGGACATGAATGATTTTTTTTTGTACAAATTAAAAACAAAAAACGTTAAAAAATAATTTTATTTAAGGAATAATTTCTTAAAAGTTCAATATTAGAAATATGTGATTTTTTTTCAGATTTAAATTTTGTTTTCTCTCCAAATTTTTTTTTGTTCCGTCCTTTGTGAGGGTTGTCTAGACTGAGGGGTGTGGACTTTGTTATACATATACTATGTCAGTTTTTATTAAGCAACTCATTTTTTTACCGCCAAATTGGCATTAATTTCATGTGAATATGATATTATGATAATTTCGGCTTATAATTTATTTTTTAATAGATACCTTGCTTTCTGGGTACCAGGTTTTGTTTTCTAAACAAACTGTAAATTTATAAATAAATTCAAAAGATACATGTCACAGAAAGATCTGTTTTCTTCCGCTAAAATCCCATCTACGAAAATAAATTATTTTATAGTTGTTCCTGTTTCTTTTGGTTCTTTAAGATTCCATTACAATGAATCATAAGTAATTTTTGTTTTCACGGAACTAATTGCAATTTGGTGTACATTGACAGTTGCTTAAACCTTTGCGTCTTAGTGGCTTTATTGCCTTGCTTGGAGTGAAAGGATAAAGAAAAAACATGTAAGTAAAAAACTATTTCAGATTTAATACATCGAGTTATAAGTAATTTCTGTTCTTGGGAACCAAATATCATTCATATGACTAATCGTGTGGCAGATAAGAATCAATTTAGCGTACACAAACATAGTTGTATGGAGGTGGCAGGGTACACAGTGGATGAAATAAGAAATTCATTAACCCCACTACTGGAGAGATTGAAAGTGCAATTACGTCACATGATGTTACTGGGATTCAAACAAAGGAATCACGCTATGGAGACGTCTAGAAAAATATGCAGAGGTTATGGTTAAAGAGTCACAACTGGCCGGCAAAAATTGGTTTGCAAAATTTCGTTTTAGAGAAACGACATTGGAAAATAGACCCAGACTGGCGCTTTCATCGGAATTTGACAATGAAGCTCTAAAATAGACACTGAAGATCTAAAGTCATTACCGGAAAGCAATCCAGGTAAAAAAACCCCAAAAAAAAACAGGATAATTCAGGAATTAGTTTTTTTTTTTTTTGGTTTATGGGTCAGTTAATGATGTAATTTAATTTTCTTGGGAGCTTCGGTAATATTTTTTTCCAAAATGTATTTCTGGTAATTTTTGGAAATCAACAGAAAATAGTTACTGTCTATTTCATGGCTCAAGCAATTATCAAACTATCGGGCAGAAGCTTTCGAAAATGATTTATAATCAGTTGTTAATGGGGGCAAAGAATGGCTTGTAAATTTATCACTTCCATAACGAAACTGCTATTATTTAATCACCAGAGAAAACTTTTTTGTTTCCAACAGCATGGATGATGCTAACCATTTTTTAAAAATTGCTTGTAATTTTTCTCTTCCTTTTCCAATGTATTGCTAGTAATTTTTCTATGAAAATGCACTGCAGGTATTCTTACTACAAAAATGGTATTTTTATACGTTCATGATTTTTTGATTCAAATTTGGAGTTTCACTATTTGCCCATAGCTGGGACCCTAACAGGTGCTACCACTTCGAGTCAGAGGTGACCTGGGAACAACAGCAATTGAGAAGTGGTTTCACGCTACTCAAAACCCTAATCAGAGGCCTTGTTCAGTAATTAGCAAATAGGTGAAACATATGCCGACACTTTCTCCTCTTTCTTCTTGTCTTTTTTATTTTCCACTATTTTCTCTTACTTCTTCTTCTTCTTCTTCTTCTTCTTCTTCTTCTTCTTCTTCTTCTTCTTCTTCTTCTTCTTCTTCTTCTTCTAATAATAATAATAATAATAATAATAATAATAATAATGATAAATATCCAGAAACCATTGATCATCTTGTATCAGGTTGCACGATATTGGCACCCACTGAATATAAATCCCGGCATGACAGAGTGGGCCAATATCTGCACTGGAAAATTTGCGGGAAGGAAACTGAAAGAAACTGGTACGAACACCACCCAGACCCGGTTACGGAGATAGGACCTGTTACAATTCTATGGGACTACACATTACACACAGACAGATCAATCAAAGCCAACCGCCCAGACATTGTTATTAAAGACCACAAACAAAAAAATGCCTCCTTATTGATTTGGCAGTACCTGCAGACTGCAATGTATCTTTGAAGATATTGAAAACGCTGTCAAAATACAAGGACCTTGAAATAGAAATCTCAAAAATGTGGCACATGGGAACATCAACAATCCCTGTTGTAGTTGGAACCTTAGGATTGGTTAGAAAAGATTCCAGTAGACTAATTGAAGGGAGCCCTGGAAGTCCATGCCTCAAAGAGATACAAAAAATTATTCTGACAAGGACAGCCCACACTTTACGAAGGGCTTAGTCTATGTAATAATTTCTTTTTTTTTTTGCAGTGGAAAGTGTCATGATGCCATTTCTAACCTTAGGTCCCTGGGCGGGACCCGGAAAGAAATGTGTAAACGCCAGATATCAAAGGAAATAATAATAATAATAATAATAATAATAATAATAATAATAATAATAATAATTATTATTATTATTATTATTATTATTATTATTATTTCCATTGATTTCTGTTATATACACATTTCCTTCTGCGTCCTAGTCAGAGAACTAAAATCAGAAATGGTTTCCTAAGATTTTCCGCTGACCATTTTTGTAAAAAAAAAAGAAATACAAAAATAAAAAACAATGTCTGAGTTCTACATATGAGTATGATTTTTTGTATTTCTTTAAGGCATGGGCTTCTAGGGATCCCTTCAATCTTTTCCAATCAATCCGAGTGTTCCAACTACAACTGGAATTATCAATGTCCTCATGTACTACATTTTTGAGATTTCCAATTAAGTGTCCATGTATCTTGACAGCTTTTTAAAAAGATCTTCAAAGATGTCTGCAAGGACTTGCAAGTCAATAAGAAAGCACATTCTGTTCTTGTGGTTTTTAATCACGATGTCTCGGCGATTGGCTTTGATTGTTCTGTCTGTGTGTATTGTAAAGCCCTAAAAAATTGTTACAGGTCCTATCCCCGTAACCGGGTCTGGGTGGTGTTCTTACCAGTTTCTTGCAGTTTCCTTTCTAAAAAAATGGCTTATTTTCCAGTGCAGATATTGGCCCACTCTGTCATGCCAGGTTTTATATTCAGTTGTTGCTAACACCGTGCAACCAGATGTTCAATTATTTGTCACAAAATCTGTATTTGGGTTCAACACAATTTTTCAGTATGTTTGCTTAGTAATTTGTAGTTAGTTGGCATTGGTCCTGTGCAGTAAGAATAAAACCTTCGGTTTATTATTATTATTATTATTATTATTATTATTATTATTATTTCTTCTTCTTCTTCTTCTTCTTCTTCTTCTTCTTCTTCTTCTTCTTCTTCTTCTTCTTCTTCTTCTTCTTCTTCTTTCTACTTTTTTCCCTCTTATTATTTTCTTCTTTTTCTTTCCCTTCTTCTTTCTACTTTTTCTTTTTTCTCTTTCTATTTTTCTCCTCTTTTTCTTCTTTTGGATGTTTGGGTTCTGTATGCTCACGCATGCGCAAAGCGAACAAACCGAATCTCTTATCCGTAAGCAGTGGAAGGAAAATGGTAATTCTTCACAATCGACCCCAAAAGATGAGCTCCATGCGTTGGTTATTATCCATTTTGAATTCTTAATGCGCACATTTATGTATCCAGAAGCTGCAAGGTGTCTATAAATATTTGGTTGAAAAGCGCCTTACGCTCGTCAGCGAGAAAAAGTTTTCCATCATGGCAATTCAAGTCCGAATACAGAAAGAACAACACAGAAAAAAAGTTGGGATCTCGGTTGGTCTGTTCTATCCAACTTGAAAGATTCACCTGAACTTGGACGAAGTATTTAATATTGTTTTCGATTACTGCAAAACGCTTCGATGAAGAAAAATGTCTCTAATCAAAAGCAAATTAATGAGTTCAGTTTTCACGTTCAAACACTGGCTCGGTATGATCACCGAAGTTAAGCAACGTTGAACGTGGTCATTACCTAGATGGGTGACCGCTTGGGAACACCAGGTGCTTTAAGCGTGGATGTGCGGGTGGTGTAATGGATAATGGCTCCGAATTGTTAATCGGAGAGCCGAGTTCCAATCTCAGTCGCTTTCGTTATATTCACTTACGCGCAAATCCTCTTGGGAAAGGTTTCAATCCTCCTCTTCTCCCCCCAGCTATGGGTAAACCGTAAAAAAAAGAAAAAAAATTCGTAAAAAATATTTAAATTTAGTCATTAAATAGCATATACAGGTTGATATCCCGCTAAAAAGATACAAGAACACATCAAAACCTGTAGAAGATTAATGTGTGTGTATATATATATATATATATATATATATATATATATATAACTGAGTAAAATGTAATTATACGGTAATTTAAAAAAATAATTATGACTCAACCTAAAGAGATGTGAGATGGTGCAAAATTGTACCGCCAGAAATAAAATAGCTCTCTTTATCCTAAATATGTCGGAATATACGGATTACACATCGTTCTGAATTGGTATGGCGAATACCTGGCACGGTACAGTAGTTGATCGTAAGTCATTGCTCTGTACATATAGTTCATATACGGTTGGCTACTTAGCGAGTACAATCGATCAGGATACGACCAACTGTTCCGTCCGATGGTCACAAGAAATAGTTTAGCGCCATCTTGTTTCAACTTCTCTGCTTCTTCTTTTAAATCTGTCGTAATTGCTGTCAATGATGGATCGAGAAAAAGGACACCGACTTGACTCCCAGTTCGTCCATTTTGAGCATTATGCAGGCTTTGGGCGTTGAGGTTATTTCTCATCTGTCGTAACACATCGACTAGGTTGGGTAGACCTTGTTCGGTACCGTTGTAGGCGATATAGTCTTCAGTTTCGTTCATTACAGAGGTTATTGGCTGGTTTAGGGAGGTTGGACAGAAGGCGTATGACACAACCCCGTAATGTCCGTATATTGTGTACGGGAGTAGAGTGCTAATAAACTGGTGAATCTTTTGTGCTCGATATGCGCCGAGGGAAAGCAGATCGAAGCCGTAACTGACAGAACCTGGAATAGAAAAAGATAATAATAATAATAATAATAATAATAATAATAATAATAATAATAATTGGCCTCCAAAGATACTTGGAAAATACAGAAGACTGGATGATGGTATGTGTCAAGGAACATGAAAGTAGTAAGTGTCTTTACTCAGTAGTAAAGGAAGCCGACAAATTCAAAATGGAGTTTCAAATGGGCACAGAAATTCAAATACATCACTGTACACCGGCTGAAGCTGCAAAATACTTAAAAAAGAATGCAAAGACAAATGCGACCAACCAGATAAAGAAACAATGGCAAGATAAACCGCTCCATGGCCAATACTCTGCCCATACCAAACAAGCTGACGTAGACAAAAACCACACCCATCAGTGGCTACGGAGTGCAGGGATGAAAGGTGAAACTGAAGGTTTTATCATTGCTGCACAAGACCAATGCTTGTTAACTAGGAATTATCAAGCACATATACTAAAATACTGTGTTAGCCCAAGATGCAGATTCTGTGACAAATATCCAGAAACCATTGATCATCTTATATCAGGTTGCACGATATTGGCACCCACTGAATATAAAACCCGGCATGACAAAGTGGGCCAATATCTGCACTGGAAAATTTGCAACTCCTACGGGAAGGAAACTAAAAGAAACTGGTACGAACACTACCCAGACCCGGTTACGGAGATAGGACCTGTTACAATTCTATGGGACTACACAATACACACAGACAGAACAATCAAAGCCAACCGCCCAGACATTGTTATTAAAGACCACAAACAAAAAAATGCCTCCTTATTGATATGGCAGTCCCTGCAGACTGCAATATATCTTTGAAGATATTGAAAACGCTGTCAAAATACAAGGACCTTGAAATAGAAATCTCAAAAATGTGGCACATTGGAACATCAACAATCCCTGTTGTAGTTGGAGCCTTAGGATTGGTTGGAAAAGATTCCAGTAGACTAATTGAAGGGAGCCCTGGAAGTCCATGCCTCAAAGAGATACAAAAAATTGTTCTGAGAAGTACAGCCAACACTTTACGAAGGGCTTTATCTATGTAATTATTATTATTATTATTTTTTGTTTGCAGTGGAAAGTGTCATGATGCCATTTCTAACATTAGGTCCCTGGGCAGGACCCGGAAAGAAATGTGTAAACGCCAGATATCAAAGAAAATAAAAATAATAATAATAATGTGAAGAAGAAGAATAAGAAAAAGAAGAAGAAAAAGAAAAAGAATAAGAATAAGAAGCAGATGAAAGAGGAGGAGAACTATGGAAAAAGAAAAAAGAGGTAGAAAGTAAAAGTAAAAACAAATGGAAGGAGAAAAAGAGGAACAGAAAGAAAGAAGATAAGGAGGGGGAAGGAAGAAGAGAGAGAAGAGAAAGAGGAGGAAAAATAGAAAGAAAAAGAAAAGAAAAAAAGAAAGTATCGAATTAAGAAAAGAGGAAATAAAAGAAAAGGAAAAAAATAATAATGTGAAGAAGAAGAAGAAGAAGATGAAGAAGAAGAAGAAGAAGAAGAGAGAAATAGAAAAAGAAAAAAGTGGTAAGAGAAAAATTAAAAACAAAGGGGAGAGGAAACAGAGGAACAGAAAGAAAGAAGATAAGGATTGGGAAAGAAGAAGAGAGAGAAGAAGAAAGAGGAGGAAAAATAGAAAGAAAAATGAAGCGAAAAAAGAAGAAAGTGTAGGAAGAAGAAAAAGAAGGAAAGAAGAAGAGAATAAAGAGAGAAAAAATGTCGACAGAAAAGAAAACGAGGAAAAGAAAGTATGTAACAAGTTAGCGATATATGTGCTCTGGAAGATATGCAAGAAGCACAAAATCGAAACCACTGAGAGATGGTATGGCCACTAAACAGTCATAGTTACCCAAAATAACGATCTAACTATCCTCTGGGACATGCCAATTTAAACTGACAGGGAAACAGACTTGATATTATAAAAGACAATAAATTCAGGAAGTGTATGCTTATTGACATAGCAGTAGAATCCCTGAAAGAAATACCTCCATGAAAATTATCGAGAAATTGTCCAAATACAAGGACTTGGAGATTGAGATTAAAAGGATGTGGGGAATGAAGACTGAGACTGTACCAGTAGTAATTTGGACCTCCGAGCCTCATGAGAAAAGGAATGGACAGTTTTATTAAAAAAAAGTTTCCCAGGTAAAATCAACGTACAAGTTGCCCAGAAAATCACCTTACTAGGAACATCTCATATCCTAAGAAAAGTACGATCAATTAAATGACAATTCTACTATTAGAGCCTAAGTACCATAGTTTGTACTCGGATCTACAGGGTACAAAGCAGAAAACCTAACGCACACAAATAATAATAATAATAATAATAATAATAATCATAAGAAGAAGAAGAAGAAGAAGAAGAAGAAGAAGAAGAAGAAGAAGAAGAAGAAGAAGAAGAAGAAGAAGAAAACAAGAAGTGTAATAGAGAATCGTGGAAAAGAGAAAAGCAAGACAAAGAATAAGAAGAAAGAAGAGAAAGAGATGGAAAAATAGAAAGAGAAAAAGAGGATAAAAAAGAAAAGAAGAAGAAGACAGGAAAGGATAAAACAGAAAGAGAAAAAAGAAGGAAAATGTAGAAAGAATGGGTAGAAGAAAAAGAAGAAAAGAAAGAAGAAAAAGAGAAAGAAAATGAGGAAGAAGTGGAGAAAATAGTAGAAAAGAAGAAGGAAGAGGAGGCAGCGGAGGAGACAAATAGAAAGAGAGAAAAGAGGAAAAAGAAAAATGTTGAAAGAAAAAAAGAAAAAAAGAAGAAGGACGAAAATAGATTGCAGACGATACTGAAAGAGAAAATAATGGCGTAATCAAAGTCCCCAAAAGATTGGAAGAACATTCTCTTCAATACTAATATTGAACGGAATTTTTTTCCAATCATTTTGGAAAAGGAAGAGTGGGGCAGTGGAATTGAGGAGCTTATTTTTGAAAAAATTTAAAAAAAAAACAGTTTCAAGGAAAAGAATTAATATACGTATGTCACCCGACAGTAACGCTAATGTTATTTTTTAAAATCAATTAACCCAGAGAATGGCAATAAAACCTCTAAGAAGCGAAGTGCAACTGGTAATGAAAGAGAATTGAAAGACTTTAGAAGGAACCAGAAACCCAATCCTAAACAGGAAACAAGGAATAAACCGCTACTCCTGTTCAAAAGACCTGGGAAGAATATGAACCAGGTGACAGCCGAACGTATTTACTCCTATTGTTGAGAAAAATAAATTAATAATTAGTAAATAACATTACAAGTGGAGACGTTAGAAGTATAGAATTGAAGTCGACTTTAGACGGAACCGGAAACCCAACATGGGATAAACCTCTAATCCTGTTCAAAAGACGGAGAGGAGTTTGAACCGGACGATAGGCGAATCCATCTACTCTGTTATAGAAATGGTTAATCTCACCATTATAATTTGTTATGCAACAGTTCCCATGACAGACTCAAGAAGCAAATAAATCATTGTATCCTTTTCATGACGTCTCCTTTGTAAATAATCCGCGATGAAAAATTCCAACTAAACTAGAATTCGGTGACCGGAAAAATGGTAGGATACAAAATAAAAAAACAAACCAAAACAAAAAAAAAAGACCAGAGATGAAAAGTCATGAGGTACATTTTGTTAGGATAGGAAAATATTGCAACTTTGGCTTGTGTCTACTTGTTTGTATCAAATACAACAGCTGTTGGTGATATTTTTTTCAACTTATAAAATAAATGTTCCCCAGGGAATTTATACATACTGTCTGACGTTATTAAGCAAATCATAAAAAACTTCAATAATTCAAATTTGATTTGGAAAAAAAAAAATTGTCAAATTTTGAAAAATCAATTTAGATGTCAAAATAATAGCTAAGTTAAAATTTCAAGTAATATCAATATGTTTTATTGAAGTTATTGAAATTATTTGATGTATTAAACAAACGTGCCGTCTGCATTTATTAGGCAAAACCAAATAATCACATTTTATTTCAATAAAAAGCTAATAAAATCATCAAAAATTGATCAACATCTATAATAGAATGAATAACAAACACATATGATAAATCGTTGGATCCTTTACATTTTAATATAGTCACCCTTTTTCTCAATAGCAGCCAGTAATCTATTATCCATTGTTAATTTTTTTACTTGAGCAGGTTCGATTTACATGATAGTCTTAATTAATAAGAATGAGAGTACTTATATTTGTATACAAAAACAAGAATAAGAATGAGAATGAGAATACTTATAATTGTATACAAGAATAAGAATAAGAATGAGAATGAGAATACTTATATTTGCTATAGAGAGGATAAGAATGAGAGTACATATATTTGTATACAAGAACAAGAATAAGAATGAGAATGAGAATACTTACATTTGCGATAGAGAAGAATAAGAATAGGGATAACAATGAGAGTACTTATATTTGTATACAAGAATAAGAATAAGAATGAGAATAAGAATACTTATATTTGCTATAGAGAGGAATAAGAATAGGAATAAGAATGAGAGTACATATATTTGTATACAAGAACAAGAATAAGAATGAGAATGAGAATACTTACATTTGCGATAGAGAAGAATAAGAATAGGAATAACAATGAGAGTACTTATATTTGCATACAAGAATAAGAATAAGAATGAGAATAAGAATACTTATATTTGCTATAGAGAGGAATAAGAATAGGAATAAGAATGAGAGTACATATATTTGTATACAAGAACAAGAATAAGAATGAGAATAAGAATAAGAATACTTATATTTGCTATACAAAAGAATAAGAATAGGAATAAGAATTAGTGTACTACATATGGCATATAAGACAGAGGGGAATTTTAAATATTTTTTTAGTAAAAAGAGCGGGCTTTATATGCCAACAAATTCGGTAAATGCTTATACATTCAAATATAAACAATCAATTATATTAATAGCTAAAAAATATCTCCTGGCTCCTGTATGCGAATTTGAGTTATTTGACAGATTACTGCTTCCCCGGAGACTGCAGAATATGAATTAGCCGAAATTTATAATATTACTAGTAAGTGTTTGAAGTCCAAATCCCATAAAATAGGTAAATTTTACAGGTAAAAATAAAAGACACGTGAAAACAAAACTTACTTGCTTCATCTCGTGGTAAGAGATCTTCGGTTGCTGAAAATAAACAAAAAAAACAAATATATTGAGAAAATCAACGAATGAATTTGGCCCAAATTCAAACTAAACTTTTCGAAATTTTCAAATTTTAATTAAATTACTTGAAAATTTCAAATTGATTTCTTACAAATTACAAACTAATTGCACAGAAATTACAAATTTTAGTATCTGTCTATATTTCTGAGATGAGGTATTATGTACACTATTTACATTATTCGGACTATTGTCCTCATCTTTGTCGCCATATTTATCACAAGGTTTCGGCTTTCAGTATTTGTCTATATTTCTGAGATGAGGTATTATGTACACTATTTACATTATTCGGACTATTGTCCTCATCTTTGTCGCCATATTTATTACAACGTTTCGGCCGTTGTACACTGCGGCCTTCTTCAAGTGGTTGGAATGTCGAACTGAACCCTTTATTTCGCTCACTGGGGTAGACTGTTCCAGTTCCACGTGCCATGTCTAATAGATGTCAGTTATCAGTTATCTCTTGTGAATTCCCCTCTCCAAGATCTCCACTGCCTTAACCAGGTATTGAACTCACAACTCTTTGGGTCCTGTCACTGGATCTAACCAACGGCTTTATCCACTGTGCCATATCCCAATGAATTCAACTCACCGATTTCTTGATTGGAGCCCGTTAACCATTACATTACCTGCCTCGGCTTTATGAAGCAATTAGTTAAATGAAATACAAACATTTCAAAAAGTTATTAATTCGTATTTGACAATGTTTCCTCCATTAAAAAAATGAAATAATCCTGTTTACTCTTTTTGCATAACTATACGATTAAAAAAGAAAAATTTATTAATTGTTAGCAATTTTTCAGACAATTTCCAAAGGTACCAGACGCTTGAATCACCTCCCTAGGCCAATAACATTTCCTTCCTTGAAATATTTCCGTAATTAAATTTCCTTAGTTAAAATATTCCCGCCATAAATTTCCACTATTAAAATATTTCCGCCATTAAAATATTTCTGCCATTAAAATATTTCCGCCATTAAAATATTTCAGCCATTAAATATTTACCATTAAAATATTTTCGCCATTAAATTTCCGCCATTAAAATATCTCCGTCATTAAATTTCCGCCATTAAAATATTTCCGCTATTAAATTTTCGCCATTAAAATAAGGAAATAATATTTTTTACTATTTTTGCATAACTATATGATTCAAAAAAATATTTCTTGTTATTAACTTTTCAGAAAATTTCCAAAGGTACTCCACGTTTGAATCACCTCCCCAGGCCAATAACATCAAGGTGTCACCTTTAAAACAAATCGAACATGATGTAATTCGAACCCGGGTCTCATGGTCAGCCCTGTGTCCATATCCCAAAATCTTAGTAAAAGGGAATGTGATCACCGGTAGGGACCCAACAGGCACCCCCTTTTAATGATAAACCTCAGTTTGATGCAGTGTGCTTTACCCAACGGCCACGGAGAGCGACGTTTTAACGAAAGCCTTGTGAGTAAAATTGGATAGACGTCGGCGGCTGTGCTAGCACGAAGTCACAAGTCATCGTGACCGAGCGTTTGAATGTGCTATTCTTGTCCAGACTGTTGATCACGCTAAATAATGTCGTCTCTCCCATAAACTACAAGTTTAGTTCAGCATAGTTGTAGTATAAACCCCGGGTTTGGCCCAAATTAGAAATCTTACTTTAGCACGATATATCCAAACGCATGCAAATCTTCCAAACAATTTTCTTTCAAGCATGCCTTTCAAAAGCCAAATCACAGTTAGGAATAAATAGCGCCGAATTGATATTTGATTTCAATCCTCCTATACAGCAGTAAATGCTGGATATTCTCCTCGGAGTTGATTCCAGGGTATGACGACAAACTACAACCGACAGCAAGATCGGGAGATTGGAGGTTTTGTGAGCTTGAAACCTCCTCTTAATTGCTGTTGTTCCCAGATCTAACCTGAGCAGAGGTGGTAGCACTCGTTAGGGTCCCAGATATAGGCACATAATGCCCCCCCCCACCAATTTAAAACCCCAGGAAAGTATAGAAATACTTTTTTATAAAAAAAAATACCAGCAATACATTTTTATTAAAAAAAATTACCAACAATACATTTTATAAAAAATATCAACAATGTTTTTTTATAGTAAAATGACCTACAATACAACACTAAAAAAGTATAAAAATACATTTTACTAGTAAAATTACCAGCAATATATTTTTATTAAAAATACCAAGAGTACATGTTACCATCTATAAACTATACCGGGTGTAAGAGCAAAATTGTCCAAATCGTGTAACAGCATAATTGTCCATTCCACAAAATGTTTAATATCTAAAAACCCACTAAACAAATTCAGTTTCTTTTTTCCAGGTTTTCAGATAAGTCATTTAGCCATCTTGATGCCATTTAATAATAAGAATGACTGAAAAACCCCTTGAGTTATACAGCTAGAAAGAGAGCGGGTTAAAACTGTTTTGTGTCAGGGCCACTGTCTTCCCAACTGAGTTTTGCACATTTAGATACGACCCGTTTCACTTGCTCTACAAACATTGCTTGGAGCTACAATAGATAGAAAGTCGTGGAGAGCTATGATCGCACCGTCCTGAAATGAAGCGCCACATAGATTTGTTAATCTAGCAAGAAAAGAACGTCTATGAAAGCATTGCTTACCAATTGTTGTTGGGAGTGCTGTCGTCGTTGTAGTCGTCGTTGTAGCCTTCGCTCTAGTTGTCGTTGTAGTCGTTGCTGTAGTTGTTGATTCGGTTGGGGTGGTTATTGATGGTCTAGATGGTGGTGTCTCTTCTAGAAAACAAAACGATACAGTTATTTCCGAAAGATGTATAAAATCTATATCATAAATGAGAATTGCTTGCGTGTGTGTCAGGAAGTTAGAACCATAAAACTATTTAATATATTCCGATCTGCAAGTGTGTTACACTATTCACTGGCGGCTATTGTGCCCAGGCATTTTGAATTTAAACGCAGTACTTGACTGGCGTCGAGATCTCATCAGCTGGCTAGAGGTAACCGTAAGTTCTATGCTAACAGTTTCTTTTCTCACACTTCTCGTTTGTGGAACTCCCTTCCGGCTCCCTGCTTTTCAGCCAACTTTAATCTTCAAAAATTTAAATGCAATGTCAATCGCTATCTACTGTCCTGATTACTCTTTCCTCTTCCCACCCATTAATGTTTCTCTTCCTAATTCTTCCCCACCTCGTAACCCTTTGTATCTTAGTGGCTTTACTCCCTTGTATGGGTTGATACCGATTAAAGAAATACACTTGGGCTTACACAAAGTAATTTTTTCTAATTGTAATTTGTTTGTTTTTTTTACTTTTTCTGTTTGGAGAAAATTATTTTAATCAACTCACTGAAAAAAAGTCATGTTTGTTGCTTAAAGTGTTTCAGTAAAAGATGGAACAGGCATCTAGGATAGGGAAAGATGCCTTTCCAAAGTTAAGCAAACTATTAAGAAACAGATGAAAATTGTGTTAGAAGCGAAGAAAAGAACACTGAAGTGTTATGTTATATCGGTCCTCGTATATGGCAGTGAATGCCAGACAATCTCGTCACAGATTAACAAGAGACTTGAAGTAACAGCGATTTCGCTCTACAGAAGGATACTGAGAATACCATGGACTGAATTTTTGAGCAACGACGAAGTTTTAGAGAAAATGGAAACAAAAAGGACACTTGTGCTTAGAATCAGAAACAGTTTAAAATTTCTCGGACACATAATAAGAAAAGAAGGCTTAGAAAATAAACACTCAAAGGCATATTGAAAGCGGGGAAGGGACGGGGGTAAACAGATTGAGATGGAATATGTAGGCAAAGACGAAGTTTTAAAACAAATGGAAATTTATAGAAAAGGACATTAATAATTAAAATCAGAATAGTTGAAATTTATAGGGAACATAATGAGGAAAGAGGGCTTGAAAAATTTGATACTCACAGGACAGATTGAAGAAAAGATGGACAGAAGAAAACAACGCATAGCTTACCTGGCAAGATTGGGTAAATTCCAAGATGGCTGAGTCGACTATTTACTTACGAGAAAAATAAATTGTTACAAAAATGAATTGAATAAAAAAACCCACCTACATATGATAGAAATTATTAGGAGGATTTGATAATTATTATTAAGTAATTCATTGAGTCTGAAAGAAACCTCAACAGAATGCAGAAAGCACTGGACGGCCATTTCATCCTATATTCGGGACTACAGCAGCAGTGCGTATCCACTACCGAGAATTGAAACCCTGACAGTTAGGTTATCAAGCAAACATCATACCAACTTTTCCAACGAGCCTGGGTGACGGAGAGAAAGCAAATTAGACTCAATATAGATCTGCTCGCATAAAAATTCCGTGGTGGAACTCAACTGAGAGTCTCTCAAACCATAGAACGGTGCCCCCGGAGCCACGACTTGGTGATAGTAGTCGGGGCTCCGGGGGCACTGTTTAGACATTTAGCCATCTTGATACCATTTGTCATAAGAATCACTGACAGTCTTCCCAAATAAGCCCAACAGTCTTCCCAAATAAGCAATGGTGAGAGGAAAAAGATCATTCAGGACTTCACTAATGGTAACATCATCCATATTCTGGATTCCATCTTCAAAGTCCGTTCAAGAACAATGAAGAGAACGGTGAATAAATCTTAAATAAGAAAACTGGATCAGGAGGTCACAACAGGAAGAACTATCATTTCAACTTAGAGCTAAAGAGATCAATTAGAAAAGATGCAACCCAGTTTATAAGACGTTTGGCACATGAGAGAGCAGTTTCAGCTATGACAGTTCAGGGAGCAGTGAAAAAAAGACTTGAAAATGAAATCGTACGTGAAACGTATGAGGCACCTTGTTACTCCAGGACAGAAAGTTAGAAGGTTAGAGAGGGAAAAGATCATCTTCAATAAGTTTGAAAATGCTGCTGGATAATATATATATATATATATATATATATATATATATATATATATATATATATATATATTTGAACTATATTTAAATTCTTCATGAGCTTCTGTTCCTTAGCTATGATTAATTAATGATGAACATTTGCGTTTATGATCGATTTCATCACGATTATTCTGTTAAGCTTGGAGAGTAATTATACATTCTCATTGCTCAAAGTAGAGTCCAATACTGTTATAAAAACCTCGGAGAATTCCAGTAAGATATTTCTAATCATCTCTAACACACAACGCTTCAGAGCTTAATCTAACAATTGGACAATTTTGCTGTTACACCCGGTCTCCCCCCCTCTCTCTCTCTATATATATATATATATGATTATTATTATAAAAGGGACAAAAACTAAAATTTCATGAGGTTATATTTATTTCATTAGGGTCGTAAAACGGCCCCAAATCATCAGACCTTCAAATCCAAAAGGAAACAGAAATTATTTCTTCATGTTTAAATAACAAAATTTATGTAAAAGTGTACACGTGACCCTAATGAAAAAAATATAACCTCATGAAATTTTATTGTTTGTACCTTTTTTTTTATAATAATTATTGATGTGTTTCTGACATAGCTTTCCCCCCTCTTTCCAATTTTTTTTTTTCTTATTGTCTTCTCTCCTTAATAGTAGTTTTTCTCATATTCTCTAACACTCAGTAAACCCCTTGCGTCCTAGTGGCTTTATTGCCTTTGATCTTCAAAAATATAAATGCAATGTCAATCGTTATCTTCTGTCTTCTTAATTGTTGTTCTTTTATTGTCCTCTCTCCTTAATAGTAGTTTTTTCTCATATTCTCTAACACTCAGTAACCCCTTGCATCCTAGTGGCTTTATTGCCTTTGATCTTCAATTGCTTGGTGTGAAATGATTAAAAAAAATACCGGCTAAAGAAACTAAGAAACTTGTGTAGATTGATGACAGAACATTTCGTAGGAGGCTCAATGAATGATGGAGATAACGATGATTTCTGCAGATACAGGTCCTACTATTTAACCCATAGTTGGAGAGAGGGATTTATAAATTGTTTTTCTTTGCTTTATGGTAATTTGAGTCTAATATTACAATTTTATTTATTATTTTCTGTATAGCGAGCTGAAGTCAAACTACTTGAAAATTCTAAGGTGTAGGCTTTGAAATATGTTTTGCAGTTTTTGTCAAGTGCAGTTTTTGTTTTCTTTCGTAATTATTTACGATGTTCGTATTTGGCGTCTCTCTAGAAGAGGGTGACATTAAAAAGCGCTTAACAACAGTTTGTCTTAAACAGTGTTTCATCCAATACTCTGACGTCACCTGGTTTCCAGCTCGTTACAAACCACAAATATTTCATAACATTTTGCCATTTTAAAAATGAAATTAAAGTTGGGTAATCTGCAAAAAAACAAAAAACAAAGAAAAAACACCAAAATCCATTAGAACAGCAAATATTTTTACGAGTTGTTTATGATAACACGGGTAAGAGTTGTGAAACAAATACGTCAAGACCCGGATTGAAGCCAATGATTACGTATGGGACACGGCAAATGCTCATCTATCTATCTATCTATCTATCTATCTATCTATCTATCTATCTATCTATCTGTTGTGGACCCAGAATAGGGGTCTGAAAGAAAACTCGAACTCAGCAAGTTAGTGAAAAGATATTATTAAACAAAAGAACGAATACAAAAGTGTTGCACGTCCGACTGACGGCAAAGTACAGTAGTCAACTGGTCAACTGTAGACAGCAATATTTACTTGCCCCCCCCCCCCCCACGAGGAAAAGATGTGGCACAAGGCCGAGTTCAACGTGGGTAATCCCGTAGGCTCGGCCAAAAAATCCCCGTAGAATCTGTAAAAACAGAATCGGGTTGGGCAACCTCCCCGAACGAGACTCTGCCTTTCGGCGGAGCCTCGTCCGGGTTCCTCTCTGCTCAGAGGCAGAGAGTTCGACCGTCAACTGTGGACAGCAATATTTACTGTCACCCCCACGAGGGATAGATGTGGCACAAGGCCGAGTTTAGCGTGGGTAGTCCCGAGCCCGTAGGCTCGGCCAAAAAATGCCCGTAGAAACTGTAAAAACAGAATCGGGTTGGGCAACCTCCCCGAACGAGACTCTGCCCTTCGGCGGAGCCTCGTCCGGGTTCCTCTCTGCTTAGAGACAGAGAGTTCGACTGTCTTGCTGGAACAAGTCACAGGAAGGCACAATCTCCCCGTATATATATAGTAATAGGACGAGTCCATTAATCCATACAGGTAGGTCCCATAACACTATCTATCTATCTATCTATCTATCTATCTATCTATCTATCTATCTATCTATCTATCTATCTATCTATCTCATTAAAAACAACAGAAAAAGTGCTTTTATTTAATTTTTTATACAATATCTCATGCGATCTAATATTTTTTTTTCTTTTCGGATGATAAATTATATAAAAGTGTCCGAATGTTTTTTTTATCCGAGCGCTTTCGGCTATACATTTAGCCATTTTCAAGGATTATATTTTAACTCTTATAATTAGAAATAGTTTGTTGAATGTATGCTCTATAAAATGTTTTCATTTTTTGTTTCAAAACACGGTCAAGATATTATGTCCATGTTCAATGTTAATATGTCCATCTTCAAAGTTAATTTTTTTTATTAATAAGGCTTCCATTATTTTTAGCCTTTTTTGCATGTA
Source organism: Acanthosepion esculentum (assembly GCA_964036315.1). Lineage (NCBI taxonomy): Eukaryota > Metazoa > Mollusca > Cephalopoda > Sepiida > Sepiidae > Acanthosepion > Acanthosepion esculentum. Next base: position 88,365,825 of record OZ038508.1, on the reverse strand, counting down.
GATGATGCTATTATATTTGTGTTGTCGACAAGTATGTTCCGAATAGTGTCCGGACGGTCTCCATAAATATTTAAATGAGATCTAATTGATCTATTGTCAGAAAAGTCTAGAGTGAGTCTGCGTGTCAAACATGTTGTAGTGTGGCCTATATAATTATTTAAGAATTTTGATTGATGAGGAATACAATTCCTTAATGGGCATTTAAATTCATAAATAATATTTGACCTATTTAATTTTGTTGTAGGAGGTGAATTATTATTTTTAACTATAAGGTTAGAGGTTTTAAATCTTTTATAATAAATAATTAATCTAATTTTTTTGCTATTGTCAACTGGTGTTATGTATTTTTTTATAATGTTATTAATTCTGCATTCATCCTGTTTATAAT
>OZ038508.1:88260437-88362937 GCA_964036315.1 Acanthosepion esculentum | reverse complement strand
AGTACTTCCTTGCAGATTGACCACAGATTCTCGATAGGATTTAAATCAGAAAAATTTCCGGACCAATCTATAGTACTTTGATTTGCTCACTGGTAAGTCTTGCCATTGTGTTCGTGCAGAGTTACAGTTTTCGTAAGCTTCCTTGGAGTAACGTCCATCGCAGATAATGGCCGGAGGACAACTAATCGACAGTCGAGACAATAGTGTCTGGGCGTGATGAAAATCTGACGCAATCACGGATGACGCAATATTTTTCAAGGCCAAACAAATTTCCTCATACACCTCGAAAATTAGTTTCATATTACTGCACACCAATGCAAATGACTTCATCTGAGGAAAAATAGAAATCGATTACACCCTGTCACGCCAGTGGATCTAAAACTGACCGTGTCGTGAAAGAAAGGAAACTAAAGCGGTTGTTTCAATTAATTTGCACCAGTGTATAAATATATATTTATAATACACGGTATTCCATAACGACGGTACACAGCAATAATCTTTCCGTTGACTACAGTGGTAAAAAGAAAAAAAATTTGAAATGGTGTTGAGGCACCAAGCATCTATTTTAGCCAATTTGAGGGCGCTGAATCTGAAAATGACCTTACTTTTTCTTCGTTAGCTACCGTTTTTGCTGTACAGAAATGCTTCATTTTTGGAAAAAAAAGTATTTTTTTCATTTGTTTTCTGTATATATGATATTGCCCGATGGCAATATTTCTCAAAATAAAATCGTAGAAACCTTTCAATTGGTATTTAAACCAACAAATATTGTCCTGCATATTAAGAAATACCATTTTTGCAATAACAATCAGACCGTAAGTTTTTTTAAAATAACCCGATTGAATATACCAAGACCGACAAGTATTTGCATCAAATCATTTAATAAACTAACAGCAGAAATAAAACCTTCGTGAACATAAGAACTATAGTAAAAGTTTTCTTTCTTGATTGTCATGTTCAATGTTATTTAAGCCCCTTTTGATGCTCCAGCAGTATCATGTACAATGGAATAGGTGCATTCAATTGGGATGTCTTTAGTTGCAGTTTCTTTCCAACTATGTAAATAAAATGCTCTCAATGTGCTTGGTTTTCTTCCGTAGTGAAGGGATAAAAGTAATGGGATTAATTTATGAATATCAAACAGAAGATTTTAGGGTTTCAATTTTAGGAGCTATTTCACTACAGCAAAGACGGTATCTAACCATGAAAAACTTAGGTTATTTTCGGAATCAACGCCATCAAATTAACTAAAAAATATGTTTTGTTTCTTGACACCAAAATCCATTATGGCGGGACAGAGTCTTGGATTATAAAAATGACGTGAAGTAGCAACTATATTTATTACATGAATGATATACAAGAGGTCACCATATTATCTAAGATTTGAATATTCCATCTCTGAGATGGTCACCACAGATTTCCTATAGGCATCTGATATCTCTTTTGATGACGGTGGACCCTCATTATTTTGTTGACACCAAAATAAATTGCATACGTAGAGGAATCAAACTTCACCAGTCAAAGATCCATGGTTGTAGCCCAAAGGAAATTCTGACAGCATTTGGGAAAGAAAGTCACAAACGTGTTGTTACAAACTTCCGTGTGTCAGGCAATGCCAACTGTGTTTGAAATGACAGAGCGGTCTCGTGCGTGTTCTCTCCGTGGTGGTGAGCAGCATATATCAGTTTTGAAATAAATATATTTGGAATTCTATGTCATTTTTATAATCCAAGGTACTTGTATTTACAAAGGGTATCCTATATATAAGAATTACGAGGGTACAAATGAAAAGAATTGGAATTGATAAGTTTTTTTTCCATTTCACGGGAGCAGACGTTAAACACAAGAGAGCGTCATGGCTCTTCGCTTTTTTTTCTTTCCCTAAGACAAACAGCGACTTTGATATATTTTTCTTCCGTCTGTCCTCACTATCTAATAGGAATGGTCCATTATTTATCTTCGGTAATGGCAGAATAATATGACTTGTTGCTATTAAGGCTCGATATTGACCACCACACACACACAAAATAAGTGTTTTCCATAAAAGAGTAATTTTCATAAGAAATGCTCTGGCTTGAAGGCAACATGTAAATAAATCTGATCTCTCATCTTCAGCAACTTCAGGTTTTCCAAGTTCTTCAAAGTTTTTTTTATTGATCGCTTTTTTAAAATCTTTGTTTTTTTTGGGGGGGTGGTTTACAGTAAGGTTCACCCTATCAGTATCTGTCTATATTTCTAAGATGAGGTGTTATGTACAATTGTCCTCATCTTTGATACCATATTTATCACAACGTTTCGGCCGTTGTACGCTCCGGTCTTCTTCAGGAGTTGCAATGTCGAACTGAACCCTTTATTCCGCTCCCTGCGGTAGACTGTTCTAGTTCCACGTGAAATGTCTAATTGGATGTCAGTAATCAGTTATCCCCTGTTAATACCCCTCTCCAAGAAGGCCGGAGCGTACAACGGCCGAAACGTTGTGATAAATATGGCAACAAAGATGAGGACAATAGTCCGAATAATGCAAGGCATAGGGGCCACGCTTAGCTGATCATATTTCTTTCGATACATGACTGACGAGGCAGATTTTTTTCTGCAGTAGACTGACATCTCTTTCTGTGGTAGACCAGTTGTTATCCAAGGCTATAGAATTATAGGCTATTTACCCATATCTTTGAGAAGAAGACGATTCATGCCTTTCCCAAAGTGAATGTAATGGATTCGCAAGTGAATGTAATGGATTCGACTGAAATTCGATATCGGCTCTCCGATTCGTCAATTGTTTTTTTTTGTTTTTTTACAGTAAGGTTCACCTTATACAAGGTCCAGGGGCCACGAGGGGTAGTCAGTCAGTTATGTGCCATGCGTGATACACGCTTAGGTGATCATGTATCTTTCGATACATCACTGACCAGGCAGATTTTTTTCACCGCAATAGATTGCCATTTCTTTCTGCAGTAGACCAGTTGCCGTCCAAAGCTATAGAACTCTGTCCTGCTATTTACTCATGTCTGGGGGGGGGGGAAGAAGATCCATACTTTTCCCAAGGGTATTTAGCACGTAAGTGAATGGATTCCTCAGTCCGAGCCGCTATCCATTACTCGTGGTAGAGGGTTACGTTAAGGGGTAGTTTATATGGAGAAGTCGGGAGGACGATGACGGTTGACTCTAGACTTGAACAGGTCAAGATTGTAGTGATCGGAAAAACATCCTCTTGAGAGTGGCTTGTGGAAAGAAGCTGTTTGAGTGAAACTTACTTCTCACCAATGAAACACAGATGGAAGGTGGGTGGTTACTTCTATGTAAGTGGCAGGGTGGCTGTGTATACTGCAGTTGTTCGTCCAATATCTACAGATATTGTTTTTTCATTTGGTATTAATGACAAAACCATTTCCATAATATTTACTGTTTCCAAAGCTATTAACGTTATGATGTCAAACTACTATATTAATATCAAGTTCTTAGATTTTGCTTTCTTGGAGACATCAACACTCCAAAGCAATAATTGTTGCTTTTTCTTTTCTTTTTTTCTACAAGTCTTCTAACATGGTCATATGTCGATACAGGGCTGTTCAATAAAAGTGACTCAACTGATTTTGTTTTTGTTAAAAGATTTTTTCGCCTATTGTTTTTGGGGTCAAACTAATTTTTAATCTTACTAATATAAAGACCCCTTCCCCACCACGTAGTAAAAAAAAGTTTACTCACCCTAAGGTATTCTATTGATAATTATAATTTTGGATATAAATGAAATTTAGGGAAAAACTCTTTGCAAAAAAAGTGACTCACTTATTTTCTGCAACTAGTAATCAATAGAAACATAACCGAACAGCTTTAAATAAAGAATAATAGAGGTATAATTTATTTATAATAGGTAATAATAGTTCGAAATATTTAATAATCTATGGGTCTTCCTTTATTTTGAATAACCTTTTCAACCCTTTTTGGCATTGACTTGATTAGGTTCTGGCAAATCTCATCTCCAAGCATTGAATTCCATTCGGATATGAAATTCACAATCAAATCCTCTTTGTTGCTCAACTGCTTTCTCGAGAGCCTGTACTTTATAATGCTCCATAGGTTTTCTATGGTGTTGAGGTCAGGAGATTGGGGCGGCCATATCATAACACTCACCTGCTTCTCATCAAAGTATTCCTTCATCAATTTTGATTTGTGACACGGAGCATTATCCTGCATAAAAATGAGGTTGATGGGGTCGATTTGCACCCTTTCAGCAGAAGGGAGCAGACAAGACTCTAAAATTCTCTTGTACTGCTCGCTCCTGAGGGTCTTTTCAATAGGTTTTAAGAAACCAGTTCCATGAAAAGAAAAGCATCCATAGAATATTATACTGAACAGATGCTTGACAGTTCTTACTGCTAAATTCAAAGAACTTTGAAAACTTCTTCGGATTTTAGATCGCTCATCCTTTGAATTTAGCTCAACTTTTGTTTCATCAGAGAAGAGAACATTTAGTAAAAAAAAAAAAAAATTATGTGAGTCACTTTTATCGAACAGCACTGTACGTAACTGAATGCATTTACAAAGTTTTTAATAAGTCGTTGTCAACTTTGAACAGTGAACAGACGGTCAAAATACCTGAACGAAATAACAATTCGAATTATTGCCATATTTACGACGTTTCGGCTATTACACGCTCGAATCTTCTTCAGGATTTTCCGATATTTTTGAGACGAGGTATTGTAACTATTTACACTATTTACATTGTTCGGACTATTGTCCTCATCTTTGTTGTTATATTCACGTTTCGGCCGTTATACGCTGCTGACTACTTCAGTATCTGTCTATATTTCTGAGACAAGGCATTGTAACTATTTACATTGTTCGGGTTATTGTCCTCATCTTTATTGTCATATTCACGCTTCGGCCGTTTTACGCTCCGGCTTTCTTCAGATGATATAATTTGGAATTTTGAACCGAACCCGTTATTTTGTCTACCATGGCATAGTGTTCTAATTCCTGGAATTCTGGATATCTCAGTTTCACTTATTTTCCAACTCTCCTGTGGCCAGGTATTGAACCAACGAACGCTTTTATCCACTGGGCCACGGAGAGTTTATCGACAATTACAAAAATGTTGCTTTCGTTTCTAGGCAGTAAAAACATCAGAGGGAAAATGTCTAATATTTTAATTTAAAATAAATGATATTTTTGAATAGACGATATAATATTTTAACTTATTTAAAATATGTGAATAAAGTAAACGTTACATATAATTTGTCGTATTGAAAGAAGCTATATGTTCTTGAAGTAAATGGAGGTGACAGAAGCCATAGTTAATTTAGATAAGATGGCGCTCAAATTTCTCGGCGCGACCAAGAAGTCCTTCTAAAAATAAATAAATAATAATAATAATAATCTAACTTTTCTCCAGTTTTTGGGTAATGGGCAACACTTTTCGGCAAAAATGTTCACACATAATTAAAATAATTTAAATCACACCAAAAGTCTCTCAAATTATTTTACTGCATCCAGTTGAGCCCCAATAATAATAATGTGAATAATAATAACAATAATAATGATAATAATGACAATAATTGATCCTCTTGTATCAGGTTGCACGGTATTGGCACCCACTGAATTTAAAACCCGGCATGACAGAGTGGGCCAATATCTGCACTGGGAAATCTGCAACTTCTACGGGAAGGAAACTAAAAGAAACTGGTACGAACACCACCCAAACCCGGTTACGGAGATAGTACCTTTTACAATTATATGGGACTACACAATACACACTGACAGAACAATTAAAGCTAATCCCCCAAACATTGTTATTAAAGACCACAAACAAAAAAGCGCCTCCTTATTGATATGGCAGTCCCTGCAGACTGCAATGTATCTTTGAAGATATTCGAAAAGCTATCAAAATACAAGGACCTTGAAATAGAAATCTCAAAAATGTGAAACATGGGAACATCAACAATCCCTGTTGCAGTTGGAGGCCTAGCATTGGTTGGAAAAGATTCCAGTAGACTAATTGAAGGGATTCCTGGAAGTCCATGCCTCAAAGAGATACAAAATATTGTTCTCACAAGTACAGCCAACAGGGCTTTATCTATGTAAAATATGTGTGTGTGTGTTTTAATTGGTCAGTGAGAAATGTCATAATGTCATTTCTGACCTTAGGTCTCAAGGCGGGACCCGGAAAGAAATGTGTACACACCCGAAATCAAAGGAAATAAAGCAATAATAATAATAATAATAATAATAATAATAATAATAATAATAATAGGAACATCAACAATCCCTGTTGTAGTTGGAGCCCTTGGACTGGTTGGAAAAGATTTCAGTAGACTAATTGAAGGGATACCTGGAAGCCCATGCCTCAAAGAAATACAAAAAATTGTTCTCACAAGTACAGCCCACACTTTACGAGGGGCTTTATCTATGTAAAATATTTTGTTTGTCAGTGGAAAGTGTCATGATGCCATTTCTAACATTAGGTCTCTGGGCGAGACCCGGAAAGAAATGTGTAAACGCCAGATATCAAATGAAATAAAAACAATAATAATAATGACGATAATAATAACAATAATAACCTATAAAATTATGTGACTTCCGTCCGTCCCCCGTACGCCCCCCTCTAAAACAGCCATACATTGACTGATTAAAACCAAATATTAGGGAGAAGTGCAAACAGTTAAAGGGGTACAAAGTACAGTTGGTTTTACTAGGGTGCATAGCTTAGTACAATATTTTTTTATTACTTTTCTTTTGAAAAATTAAAAGTTTCATTATTTAACTTACAAAATACTCCCACTATTTTGAAAAACAATTTAATTAAAATAACAAATACTTATTTAATAAAAATGCAATATTGTTTTTTTTTTGCATATCTTTTCTTTAATTTTTCAAATATTGTTTCCAGTTCGCCCTTCGTTTGCAAGAACTATAAACAAATCACAAGGCTTCAAAAAATTGGAATTTGGCTCTAGAATGAAATTTTTACGCGGAACATGTTGCATGCTCAAGAGTAAGAAATCCTAAGAATTTATTCTTCGTTGTTAAAAAGGAAAAAAGAAATTTTCTTAAAAAATATTGTTTATCATAAAGTCTTATGAAAGAAAATTAAATTAAAGAAATTATTAAACCATGAAGTAGGATTTTTGTCAAAGTATTTTTGCTTATTCAAATTTCATCGATTAGTTTGCGAAATTGAACGAAACGTAGAGTTTAAAATCTCGACATAAATGTGAGCGAGAACTTCAACAATATTAAATGCTTTGAGGATTTAAACATGCGTCAGTAGTTTTCAAAAACATTCTAGTCGCATAAAAGTAGGTACATGCAAAGATTTGCTAAAAATGGGCATACCATGATGAGGATTAAAATAGCAATAAATAGACAGAATATGTCCAGATTATTTAACCGAACATGCTTGAATGAAGAGCTGCGTGTATATATATATATATATATATATATATATATATATATAAATTGATAATTAGAAGGGATAATTCCAAGGAGAACATTAATCCAAAGATTATATAATAATGAATACCGACGATCCTTAAAAATCCATTCGATTATAATTTATTTCATGAATGAGTATTTATCTCTCCAGACCAAAGCTATTTTTAAAAAAAATAAATTGAGTCAATTTATCCAGGCGAAAGGAGAAGAAAAGGAAAAATAAAATAATATTAAAAGAGGAAGAAAGAAAAAGAAAAATGTCAATATAAGGATTTAAAAAAACTTGGAGTAGGGAGAGAAAGAAGAGGGAGAAGAGAGGGGAGGATACAGGGGAGGAGAGATGGAGAGAAAGTAAAGAAAAAAAAATTAAACATCAGCCGATAGAGTGACACAGAAAAGATTTTTCTTTAAGGACTGAACAAGTTAAAATACAGGATAAGTCAGGGTAAGGAAAATCAGATCTTTCGCTTCTATATTTTGGATAGGAATCATTCCCTTCTTCAAATTAAAATTTAATTTATATCAAAGGGGGAAAATCACTGGCGGGTTTGTACCCCTGGGGATTCCCTTTGATCAAAATGAAATATACTTATCCAAGTACCTAGAGTAATGTAGTTTCAGAATACAGTACTGTTCGATAAAAGTGACTCACCTGATTTTTTTTACTAAATCTTCTCTTCTCCGATGAAACGAAAGTTGAGCTAAATTCAAAGGATAAGTGATCTAAAATCCAAAGAAGAAGCTTTCAAATCTTTTTGAATTTAGCAGTAAGTACTGTCAAGCATCCGTTCAGTATAATGTTCTGGGGATGCTTTTCTTTTCATGGAACTGGTTTCTTAAAACCTATTGAAAAGACCTTCAGGAGCGAGCAGTAGAAGAGAATTTTAGAGTCTTGTCTGCTCCCTTCTGCTGAAAGGGTGCAAATCGACCCCACCAACCTCATTTTTATGCAGGATAATGCTCACTGTCACAAATCAAAATTGATGAAGGAATACTTTGATGAGAAGCAAGTGAGTGTTATGATATGGCCGCCCCAATCTCCTGACCTCAACCCCATAGAAAACTTATGGAGCATTATAAAGTACAGGCTCTCGAGAAAGCAGTTGAGCAACAAAGAGGATTTGATTGTGAATTTCATATCCGAATGGAATTCAATGCTTGGAGGTGAGATTTGCCAGAACCTAATCAAGTCAATGCCAAAAAGGGTTGAAAAGGTTATTCAAAATAAAGGAGGACCCATAGATTATTAAATATTTCGAACTATATTACCTATTATAAATAAATTATACCTCTATTATTCTTTATTTAAAGCTGTTCGGTTATGTTTCTATTGATTACTAGTTGCAGGAAATAAGTGAGTCACTTTTTTTGCACAGAGTTTTTTTCCCTAAATCTCATTTATATCCAAAATTATAATTATCAATAGAAATACCTTAGGGTGAGTAAACTTTTTTTACTAGGTGGTCGGGAAGGGGTCTTTATATTAGTAAGATTAAAAATTAGTTTGACCCCAAAAACAATAGGCGAAAAAATCTTTAAGTAAAAAAAAATCACGTGATTCAATTTTATTGAACAGCACTGTATATATCGTAATGGGGGTCTCTCTCCAAAACCATAGAAGGAGTTTGATAACAGACATACAGCGGCTACAACTTTATATATAGAGATATCTAAGAGAAAACTTTGAAAAAAATACCCACCTTCACATGTCTTAACATTAAAACTTTGGGCTATGTTCTCAAGGACTGCGTAGCTGGAGACTTCAAAGACGTTGTGCAGCGGGTCACTTGCAATTACCTTCAGCTCTTCGACATCGTAATGTTTACCGACACCAATAGCATAGACATGTACCCCGAGAGTGTGCAAGTTCTTAGCCTCTCGTTCCGTCTCGTGAGGGAGCTGCGACAAGCCGTCTGTGATGACTATGGTCACAAAGAGACCCGAGCTATCATAAAGGTATCTACCCAGCTGTAACCTTGCCATGCGTAGGGCTGCGGCGGTGTTTGTAATCCCACTTCGGTAGGGAATGGCGAGGATGGCGTCTTCAAGCTCGTTTCGACTGGTGTGTTTGTCGAACGAAAACTCCAGGTGGGCGTCATCGCTGAACGTTATCACACCGACTCGGACTTGGGACTCACCGGTCCCGATGTCGAAAGAATTGACGAGGTTTCGTACAAACTTCAGTTGACGCTTGAAGTCTTCACTCCAAATACTCGTGGAAGAGTCGAGTACAAACATAATATCAGCTGCTTTGCCAAAACAACCTGGAAAAGAATATGAATGAAGACACTTTACAGTTTGTATGAAAGGCATGGAATTGCACCAAAGAAGAAAACACCTAATCTCTCTCTCTATCTATCTATCTATCTATCTATCTATCTATCTATCTATCTATCTAAGTCTGTTTCTATCTATCTATCTATCTATCTATCTATCTATCTAACTATCTATCTATTTCAGTCTGTTGCTACCTATCTCAGTCTGTTCCTATCTATCTATCTATCTATCTATCTATCTATCTATCTATCTATCTATCTATCTATCTATCTCAGTCTGTTCATATCTATCTATCTATCTATCTATCTATCTATCTATCTATCTATCTATCTATCTATCTAAGTCTGTTTCTATCTATCTATCTATCTATCTATCTATCTATCTATCTATTTCAGTCTGTTGCTACCTATCTCAGTCTGTTCCTATCTATCTATCTATCTATCTATCTATCTATCTATCTATCTATCTATCTATCTCAGTCTGTTCATATCTATCTATCTATCTATCTATCTATCTAAGTCTGTTTCTATCTATCTATCTATCTATCTATCTATCTATCTATCTATCTATCTATCTATCTATCTATCTATATATCTATTTCAGTCTGTTCCTATCTATCTATCTATCTATCTATCTCAGTCTGTTCCTATCTATGTGGTTATATCTATCTATCTAAACTCGAGTCGCACATGAAACGTAGGTATATGTGTAATTATTAATATATATTTCTTAGCTCTGCCTAATCACATTGAGCACTTTTATGTCTACACCTCTTGGCTAAATTTGCTAATTATTTATTAGCTTACCAACATATGCACGCCAGCAATCGCTTATACGGTGGATAATATCTATCTATCTATCTATCTATCTATCTATCTATCTATCTATCTATCTATCTATCTATTTCAGTCTGTTTCTATCTATCTATCTATCTATCTATCTATCTATCTATCTATCTAAGTCTGTTTCTATCTATCTATCTATTTCAGTCTGTTTCTATCTATCTATCTATCTATCTATCTATCTATCTATCTATCTGTCTATCTATCTATCTATCTATCTATCTATCTATCTATCTATCTATCTATCTATTTCAGTCTGTTGCTACCTATCTCAGTCTGTTCCTATCTATCTATCTATCTATCTATCTATCTATCTATCTATCTATCTATCTCAGTCTGTTCATATCTATCTATCTATCTATCTATCTATCTATCTATCTATCTATCTATCTATCTATCTATATAAGTCTGTTTCTATCTATCTATCTATCTATCTATCTATCTATCTATCTATCTATCTATCTATATAAGTCTGTTTCTTTCTATCTATCTATCTATCTATCTATCTATCTATCTATCTATCTATATAAGTCTGTTTCTATCTATCTATCTATCTATCTATCTATTTCAGTCTGTTGCTACCTATCTCAGTCTGTTCCTTCCTATCTATCTATCTATCTATCTATCTATCTATCTATCTATCTATCTATCTATCTATCTATCTATCTATCTCAGTCTCTTCCTATCTATCTATCTATCTATCTATCTATCTATCTATCTATCTCAGTCTGTTTCTATCTATCTATCTATCTATCTATCTATCTATCTATCTATCTATCTATCTATCTATCTATCTATCTATCTTTGAATATATGAGACAAGAGCAAGCATAAATGAAGGAGGTAAAACAAACGAAATAAAAACTATAAAATGAACGAAACATGTTTTTCCTTAAATGTAGACCGTTACATTAACTTCGAGGTTAGGAAATGAAAACCGTTGAGTTTTTGTTAATAAACCATTTTTCCCTTATTTCGCCATTTTCTGCTTATTTATTTCGTAAGTGGCGTTCGTCTCGTCTTTTACTCGTAACATATCGTGGCACATGTGATAGTTGCAGACGAGATTTCTTCTTGAGACATTAAGGAAATACAGCCGGACGCAGCAGACCGCAGAAGACTGGAAATATTAACGAGCCAGCGTATTACAGAGTCGCCTTGTGTCAGATACGAATAGACCGAAAGAAGGAAAGAGAAAGAGAAAGAGAGAGAGAGAGAGAGAGAGAGAGAGAGAGAGAGAGAGAGAGAGAGAGAGATGTAACCACATACATAAATATGAACAGACTGAGACAGATAGATAGACAGGCCACATAGATATATGTGCCTTATAGATATGAATAGACTATATATATATATATATATATATATATATATATATATATATATATGTATGTATGAAGTTAAGATGAGAACGGATAGAGTACAATTCCAACGTTCCAAATTTAATTTAAAATAGAGCTCAATACAAATTAGAGCATTATTCTTTATTTTACTAACACAAACTTTTGACATTTTCCGATGTAATATCCTAAAATAAAGTTGAGTGCTATAGGTACGCAAAGATTCGTCTTTCTATCGATGCCGGGCATCGATAGCCTAAGAGTTAGAATCTCCGATGCCAAACGATCAGATGTCTAGCCACAGTCTGTCTGTGGTTGACAATATAAGTCCCTGAAAAATAATTAATTCGGTCGAGCACTATGAGGAGATAAACGCAAATTTGTAAACAGTCACTATTACTGCGAAACTGCATTAAATAATCGAGGTCAATGGGGTTTTTATGAAAAAATAAATACGCAAAAATTCGCCCTGCCTAAAGGTTAGAATCTCCGTCCGTCTGTGGATCCCCCCCCCACACACACATATATATACATATATATATATATATATATATATATATATATATAAATGTGACCACATAAATAGATAGATGCACACACTAGATAAAATGCACACACACACACAAACAAAAATATATAATAATTTGAAGCCATTATATATATATATATATATATATATATATATATATATATATATATATATATATATATATATATATGTGAAGAAATATAGTCTTAAGATGTGCTATATTTATGGGATAAAGTGCTCAATATCAGAGATAGAGCGTGTGTAAATATAAAAGTGAACATAGAAGTCAACACTTAGAGGCGACAGTCTGTTTCATGCTAGATGCAATCATCAGGCCTGACGATAGCATGAAACAGACTGTCGCCTCTAAATGTTGACTTTTATGTTCACTTTTATATTTATATATATATACGAGGGTCATTCAATAAGTAAGGTATAAGGACTTCTAAAACGGACTGACGCTTACTTTTTTTTGTTTTACTTCTTTTTCACATGGATTTAAATTCTTTTGCAGATTAAAAAAAAACTTTGAGAGTTTTGGCGATTAACAAAGATGCCCGACCAAGAAGCATGCTCCAGGATTGAACAGCGGTCAGTTATCAAGTTTTTGGTTGCTGAAGGGTACAACCCAGTTGAAATTCATAGGAGAATGTCAACGGTGTATGGTGCCACATGTTTCAGCCAAAAAATATCTACAAGTGGGCTAAATTGTTTAAAGAAGGACGGAGCAGTGTTGAGGATGAAGACAGGCCTGGGAGGCCTACAGAAGTGAGGTCTCCTGAGGTGATCGAATCAGTCAATGACCTCATTCAGTCTGACAGAAAGGTGACAGTGGATGACATTGCAAGGACTTTGAGCTTATCTGTTTGGACAGCACACAAGGTCAGCTGCCGCTGGGTGCCAAAGATGCTTACTGCAGAGCATAAACAGCACAGCAGCCCAAACGGTGCAGACCATCAACAAGCTGGGATGGGAACTGCTGCCTCATCCCCCTTACAACCCAGATCTTGCCCCTTCAGACTTTCACCTGTTTGGTCCCTTGAAAGCGTTCACGAGAGGCACGAAGTTTAAAAGTGACGATGAAGTCAAAAGTGTTGTTAGCGACTGGCTGAGACATCAGTCCAAAGATTTTTAAGCTGAGGGAATACGGAAGCTTGTGCACAGATGGGGAAAGTGTGTGACAGTGCTGAGAGACAACGTTGAAAAAAAAGTAAGCTTCTATCTGTATTAGAAGTCCTTATACCGAAAAATTCACCTTATTTATTGAATGACCCTTGTATATATATATATATATATATATATATATATATATATATATATATATATATATATATATATATATATATATATTGTATAGATAGCCAATTGTATTCGAGGATGCTCGTCTACTAGCCAATCCCTATTGCAGACGTTCGCTCAGGCACATTTGTGTTGGCTCAACACCCACAGAGCCCACCTGTGGTTTATACTGCAACTATGCTGAGCAGACCTTAGTTACAGTTTCTGCGAGAGATCGTGTTATCTAGCGTGATCAACAATTTGAACAAGGCTAGCACCCTCAATCGCTCAGCCACGATGACTTGTGAATACGTGCCAGCACAGCTATCGAAAGCCCCCGTCTACCGAATTTCATTCAGAAGGCTTGGTTTTGCCGAGGAATGTTTTTCAGGCACTTTCCAAAGATGCCGCACGCTGGGATCGACTTATCCAATCCGATAACATCAGGAAGTCTCCGTTTTCAAAAATCGACCATGTTGAGATTCGAACCCGGGTCTCATAGTCAGAATGCGAACGTTCTAACTCGGCCCTGTATCCTATATGGAACCGTCATATAGCGTGACGTGCCTTAATCGTTTCGGCCACGGAGGAGCGTTCTGTTAGCAAGGTCTTTAAACTTTAATCGACCTTGCTAACCGAACGCTCCTCCGTGGCCGAAACGATTAAGGCACGTCACGCTATATGACGGTTCCATATAGGATACAGGTTCAATTCCTGTCAGATGACGAAAATTTTCAGTGAATATTTCTCGGACATTCAGGCCGGTAAATGTTGTTTAATACTGTTTATTATAAACAGAGCATTTACTTAAATATTTGTATCTATATAAAAAAAATTGTATAAACATAAAAATGTCTTAAAATAATTCTCGGACTTTGTCCATTTCCTAATATATATATATGATTAATACAAATATAACACTTGTTATTTAGCTGATTGAAGTTATATGCAGCACGCCAATGTCATTATTTTATCAAAAGGAAAAAATATAACTTACGTTTTGTCGTTTGGCTTTGGACAGCAACCTGTTTGAAGTAAAATAACACAATTTTAAGTGCATTTAAATCATTCCGAGTCAAAGTTTATTTTGTTTTATTTACAGTAATTTTCTAGATTAAAATTTTCTTTCTAACAAATGAGAAATATATCTACGAGGTCTCTTCAAAGAACATCGGAACGGGTGCTATAAAAAAAACTACAACAAATATTAATTCGGTATTTAATCACCTTCTAAGTAGTTCTTTTTGAAACCACACACTTTATTCTGAGTCACTTCGATTGATGGAAACCTTCCTGGAGCTCCTTTTTGGGACAGGAAGGAACTCGACATCTTGAAATTTTGTTTCTTTCAAATGAGACAAAAGAGGCAAAAAAGGAGCGAGCTCTGGAGAGTATGATGGTTCTCGGAGCCCGAGAATGTTTTTCCTGGCCAAAATCTGAGCTGAAAGGCCAGCTGCGTTGTCATAGTATCACTTACCAGAGTAATGCATTTCTGTCCTTTTCTGATGAACAGCGTCCCGTAAACACCGCCACACGTCCCGGCTGTATTCTTGTTAACTGCCTGACCAAGTGAAAC
This sequence comes from Acanthosepion esculentum, assembly GCA_964036315.1. NCBI lineage: Eukaryota > Metazoa > Mollusca > Cephalopoda > Sepiida > Sepiidae > Acanthosepion > Acanthosepion esculentum. Next base: position 88,347,665 of record OZ038508.1, on the reverse strand, counting down.
ATATTCATAATGACCAATACCTTTGTAACCGAAGAAAACTATCAACAGTGTCTTCAAATTGCTTCGACTCATACATGTTTTCATCGGTCTCGGAGAGGTTGGGGTCTTCTACTTCAAAGACTGAGCCCGCATAGACACAACCCCACGACTCATCACCTGTTATAACCTTTTTCCGTGGTGTCGTGAGACGACCACACTCTACACACTTTTCTTCCACATACTCCTATAAACAACAGAAATAAGCAAGAACGTTATAATTTAGTATGAATGCACAACAAAGTTCCAGGTTAACCCGTGCCAAGCGGCGCCACCCTGCATGCTTTAGCTCCGTTACTATAACAACATTCCCTATCCTTTTTTGGTCAGACCACGCATTAGTATGTCCGGGAAGTAATTACGATTTGCCAAAAAGGACGTATAAATTAACGAAAGATTTAATTTTAACGGAAGAAATAGAATTGTACAACACTACTTTGTGCCTATTTTTATATCAGAGTCTATTTTGCCAGATTGCCATTTACTCTGAGTCGTAAAATTTAAAAAAATGTAGTAAAGGTAAGACATTATTTGCGAGGTTCCTTCAAAAACAGTTCTAAGCTTCACTGAGAAGGAGTTGGAAAAACAAGACAGTTTTTCACTATTTTTCAGTATAGTCCCCACCCCGCTCTTGACATCACTTGACATGCACTTGATTCATTGATGTTTAAGTATTGCAAAAAGAAGGTGGTGTCTTAGTCTCCCAGAATCTGCTCCCCAGCACTTTGTTTCTAAAATGGCGATCAGGCAGGTAGAATTTGGGTTTAGGAAATAGGAAGAAGTCAGATGGAGCTAACGTTGGAGAGTAAGGCGGATGAGGTGGCAATTCAAAGCCACAGTTGGCTGTTTTTCTCTGAGTCGTAAAATAAATAAAAAAATATTAATGCTAAGACATTATTTACGAGGGTCGTTCAAAAAAAAATTCTAAGCCCCACCCACCATTTTTTACAGATTATTTCTCACGCAAATACAAATAAAGTTATAATTTTTTAAAAAGTGCACACGAACTTTATGGACACCCTGTATAATTTCTATTTGAAATACACCAGAGTATTTTTTGGAAATAGTAAATTTAATTATTTAGCTTTCAATTAAATGTTTTTAAGAATGTTTTTTCATTTTTAAAAATTCATTTAAACCTTCGGTATCGAAAATTTAATGGAGGTACCTATATGACATAATATAGTAAGTAACATCAATATAATAAATACTTATCAGTAACTTAAAATACAATACCATATATTTGAGTTTAGGAAATAGGAAGAAGTCAGATGGGGCTAACGCTGGAGAGTAAGGCGGATAAGGTCGCAATTCAAAGCAACAGTTGGAGTCGTAAGATAATAAAAAATATAGTAATGCTAAGACATTATTTATGAGGGTCGTTCAAAAACAGTTCTAAGCCCCACCCAGAAGGAGTTGGAGAAACAAGACAGTCTTTCACTATTTTTCAGCATAGTCCCTCCCCTCTTGACATCACTTGACATGCACTTGATTCACTGATGTTTAAGTATTGCAAAAAGAAGGTGGTGTCTTAGTCCTCCAGAATCTGCTCCCCAGCACTTTGTTTCTAAAATGGAGATCAGGCAGCTAGAATTTGGGTTTAAGAAATAGGAACAAGTCAGATGGAGCTAACGTTGGAGAGTAAGGCGGATGAGGTAGCAACAAAGCTACAGTTGGCTGTTTCAATTACTGCAACCTGGCCAGTGTGAACAGGCGCGTTATCCTGGAACAAGAACACATCCACCCTTTCCTCTGCGTTTCGACTAGATTGCTCCTATCAGTTATCTTAATTCTAATGCATAATACTGTCCATTATTAGTTTTTTCCCTTTTCCAGATCGCCTATCTTGATGAGGCCTTCAGAATTCCCCAAAATAAAAGCCAACAGACGCTGCCTGCTTGAACGTCTTCGAGGCTGGGGAACCAAAGTGTTTCCATTGTTTACTTTGAATCTTTGATTCAAGTTCGAAGTAGTGAAATCCAGGTTTCATCTTTGTTGTGACTGAGTAAATGGTTAAGTAATAACAAAAAGCAGGTTTGCAGATATATCGTATATTAAAAAGTAAGTAGACCAGAAGAGTATTACACGACTAGTTAGAGTGTATCGAATGAATCAGCGCTCAATCTTGTCACTGTTCCTGGAACCTTCTCTCCTACTAATTTTATAGTAGGCGGAAGAGTCTAACAGACTCTTAAGAAGGAGAACTGCACAACAATCTTGAGTTGCTAATTGTTATGGTGAAACACACCTAGTCTATAAATAATAGACTCTGCCATCTAATATAAGTAGGAGTCAGTGGGAGCCGAAGACAAAAGTAGTCATCTACCACAACTCGATTACTCTGCGTAATACTTATTATAACAAGTTCCTAACGTTTTTGTACGTTGAACCTATTTAGTACGAATTTAGTCCAAATACAGTTTCCACTGAGGAAATAACTTTACAACACTAATCTGCAGTGGAAATTCTAAGGGTCAGTCTGGAAGCGAGTCAGATGTCTCCTGGGAATATCAACCCTTTTCAGCTTGATATATCGTATATTAAAAAGTAAGCAGACCAGAAGAGTATTAAACGACTAGTGAGAGTGTGTCATATGAATCAGCGCTCAATCTGGTCACTATTCCCTGAACCTTCTCTCCTACTAATTTTATAGTAGGCGGAAGAGTCTAACTGCACAACAATCTTGAGTTACTAATCTGCAGTGGAAATTCTAAGGGTCAGTCTGGAAGCGAGTCAGAAGTCTCCTGGGAATATCAACCCTTTTCAACTTCTGCTCAACTTTCGTTTCATCGGAGAAAAGAACATTTAGTAAAAAAAATCAGGTGAGTGACTTTTATCGAACAGCACTATATATATATATATATATATATATATATATATATATATATATATTGTAAAAATCGTGTCACAGCACAATTGTCCATCCTAAAAACCACTAAACTAATTAGCTTTCTTTTATCCAGATTTTCAGATAAGATGTTTAGCCATCTTTATACCGTTTATCGTAAGAATCAGTGAAAACCTTTTGAGTTATTTCGTGAAGAAGATGATAGGTTAAAATTGTTTTGCGTCAGCTCCACTGAGCAAGGGTGAGAGGAAAAAGATCATTCAGGCTTTCAGTAATCGTACCAACATCCATACACTGGCTTCTATCTTCAAAGTCCATTCAAAATCCATCAAGAGAACGATGAATAAGGTAAAAAAAGAAGGAACAGTAGAGAGGAAAACTGGATAAGAAGGTCACAACAGGAAGAAGGATTATCATTTCAATGAACTTAATTTCAGTCCTTATATCGACTTGGGTATGACGATAAACTACATCCGCGTCCTGGGTAAGACGATAAACTACGTCCAGCAGCAAGGCCTCTGATCAGGAGGTTTTGAGGAGCGTGGAACCACCTCTTAATTGCTGGTGTTTCCAGGTCCACCCTGATCCGGGGTGGTAGCACCTGTTAGGATCCCAGCTATGGGCAAATAGTTAACCCCGAAACTGAGGTAAAAAGCATTATAAAAGTTTAAAAATAGGTTTTAATACCAGAAATATTTTGTAATAAATTATTACCAGAAACAAATTTTTGAAAAAAAAAAAAAAATTGCCAGCAATCTTTTATTGAAAAAAAATTATTACTAGCAATACATGTTTTAAAATAATATTACCAGATATACATTTTTTGAGGAAAAAATATTACCAGAAATAGATTTTTGACAAAACAAAATATTACCAGCAAAAAAAGTTGTCGGCATTAAATAACCCATTGAGGTTGATATACCGTAAAATACAACAAACCAAACCAATCCTTCATGAGCAGCTGATACTTAGCTATGATTAATTAATGATGAACATGTCATTTTTGTTTATGATCGATTTCATCACGATTCTGCCATTAATCTTGGAGAATAATTATATATTATTAATATTCAAAGTAGAGTCCAATAGTGTTATAAAAAGCCCGGAGGATTCCCGTAAGATATCTTTAATCATTTCTAAGATACAACGGTTCAGAGCTTTATCTGACAATCGGACAATTTTGCTGTTATACCCGATATATTATTTTCCTTTCACAATAGAATACATGGTAGATATTCTTTAAAATATATACATGTACAAAGGGAGATCACCGCCTTCTGTTGGATCAGGTTAAAATCATAGACAAAGAAAAACGTTGGAAAGTTCATAAACTTAAAGAATCAGCACATATGGTAGGCCACAAAAATCTCCTGAACCGACCAAGCATAGAAATGAATACAATATGGGAACCAGTAATAAGGAGTGCCAGAGAAAAGCGATAATAACAACAAAATTTGCAATATGAGCTCTGGTAAAGACATTAAATAATAATAACAGCAAAAATTGCAATATGAGCTCTGGTAAAAATGATGCAAAAAACATTAGGTTTATAAGTCCCAAAAATTCATACGCAGATGTCCTAAGGCACAGTGGATAAAGGCGTTAGTTAGATCCAGTGACAGGACCCAAAGTGTGTGAGTTCAATAGCCGGTTAAGGCAGTGGAGAACTTGAAGAGGGGAAATAACAGGAGATAACTGATAACTGACATCCATTAAACATGGCACATGGAACTAGTTTACTGAAGGGTTCATTCTAACCACCTGAAGAAGCGTACAGTGGCCGAAACGTTGTAATAAATATGGCGACAAAGATTAGGGCAATAGTCCGAGTAATGTAAATAGTGTACATAATACCTCATCTCAGAAATATAGACAGATACGAACATAATTACTAGAGGCATCAAAACTGTTTATTAGAAACCCCTACTTAGCGTCACATTGTTGGCGTCATGGTCCCTCGCTCAGTATTAATAATATGTTTGCAAAAAATGTCGGTCAAAGGTCAAAAGTATTTGGGTTTCTTTCGTAATAATTTAGGTTTTTCTCTTTCACAGCTTCCATGGCGAACACAAAATGGCAGAGCGATAATTTAATTAAGACCCGGAGTTAAGGAAAACAGATTCCCTTTGGGACGAATGGATGATAGAATCGTCTGGCTGATATAGAATTTAGTGCAAACTGCTATCTAGTCAGGTCTCAGGTTCATGGGGCATCATGTTTGAAATACGCCCCAGCAGAACGATCTAGAATCAGCAGGGTTTTCGGAAGATAAACATATTCCAAGATCCACTGAGAAGGTGAAAAAGAAATTTAAAAAAAACCCAGACATATTTACACCTGATGTTTGAGCGTTAAATATAAATATATATATCAGTAATAATGTCATATGGAATATATTTTGATACGTTGCGCCGTGGAGAGAAATAACATTTCGCACAATGTCTGGAATGTCAGGATATATAGGGCGATTCCGAAAATATGTTTGCCTCGCCATAGGATAAGCCTTATTAGAAAAACAGACGAGATATTCTGGTTTCAAAATGTATTACCTGTTCGACATTCTTGTCAATCCGAATCTTCAGCAGGTAAGTCATAAGAAAATGCTAATACGCTTAGTGACGGACATTATTAACAAAAACAAAAATGAAACAGGTACGCCTTAATAAAGTTTAGATGGGTTTGTTTTATTTTGTTTAACGGCATATCAACATCTCAATGGGTCATTTAATGCCGATAAGATTTTTAGGATAGGTTCATATGAATAGTATATGTATTCGTTGTAAGAAATCATTTGCAGATCAGGGTTTGGTTTATTTTGTTTTAAGGCATATCAACAACTCAATGGGTTATATATATATATATATATATATATATATATACATATATATATATATATATATATATATATATATATATATACATACACACATAAACACATATATATATATATATATATATATATATATATATATATATATACATACACACACACAAACACACACATATATATATATATATATATATATGTATATATATATATATATATATATATATATATATATATATATATATATATATATATATATATATATATGAGCAATTCATCCCAATAAGGGACTACAGGAAGTGAAAGGAAAGTAAAAAACATTTTAGAGGGGACCGGAACCCCAATAATAGTATACATTTCAGAGTTTAGGCACTGAGGTTTACTAATGAAATTGGTTGATGCAACCGTAAGTTCTATGCTAACAATTTCTTCTATTGCACTTCTTGCTTGTGGAACTCACTTCCGTATTCTTGCTTCCCTGCCAACTTTGATCTTCAAAATTTCAAATGCAAGATCAATTGTTATCTTCTGTCTTCATGATTAACTCTTTATTGTTCTCGCTCCTTAATAATGTTTCTCTTTTTTTTCTTGTTCTTCCAAAGTCATTAACCACTTGTGTCTTGGTGGCTTTAATAAATTGAATAAAGTGACAAGATTTAAAAAAATAGGATTTGAAGCTGAAAATTTCCTCCAATGGAATTATCTTCTCGCAGGACTCTCTTCCGGATCCTTGCTTCCCTGTGAATTTTGAATTTTAAAGCTATAAATGCAATGTGAATCGTCATCTTCTTAATTCTTCTTGTTGTACTTTCTCCTTAATAGTATATTTTTCTCATATTCTCTAACACTCAGTAACCCCTTTGCGTCTTAGTGGCTTTATTGCCTTTGATTTTCAAAAATTTAAATGCAATATCAATCGTTATCTTCTATATTCTAAATTCTTGTTCTTTTATTGTCCTCTCTCCTTAATAGTATATTTTTCTCATATTCTCTAACACTCAGTAATTCTTTGCGTCTTAGTGGCTTTATTGCCTTTGATCTTCAAAAATTTAAATGCAATGCCAATCGTTATCTTCTGTCTTCTTAATTCTTGTCCTTTTAGTGTCCTCTCTCCTTAATAGTATATTTTTCTCATATTCTCTAACACTCAGTAATTCTTTGCGTCTTAGTGGCTTTATTGCCTTTGATCTTCAAAAATTTAAATGCAATGCCAATCGTTATCTTCTGTCTTCTTAATTCTTGTCCTTTTAGTGTCCTCTCTTCTTAATAGTATATTTTTCTCATATTCTCTAGCACTCAGTAATCCCTTTGCGTCCTAGTGGCTTTATTGCCTTTGATCTTCAGAACTTTGAAAGCCATGTCAATCGTTATCTTCTATCTTCTTAATTCATGTTCTTTTGTTTATCTTAATAGTATAGTTTTCTCGTATTCTTTAACACTCAGTAATCCCGTTGCGTCTTAGTGGCTTTATTGCCTTGCTTAGGTGAAATGATTAATATATTGCTTGTAAGTAATAAAAATTCTACTGCAACCCCCTCCCAGAATCTGTTGATCGTCAAATGCTGATATGAGGGATTACGAGGCGATTATTTGATGCAAACGGACGAAACATAAACGTTGCATTTCCTGTGTAATTTGCTTCCGGTTTTAGCTAAATATTTTAATGTATAAATTTTAACAGGAAATGAGATTCGTGATGCGTTTTTTTACTAATATATATATATATATATATATATATATATATATATATATATATATATATATATGTTTTAGTAAGAATAAAATTGTGTATATATATAAATAATACATTTTCTGTTTATACGTTATTTTCATAGATACAAATATTTAAGTAAATGCTCTGTTTATAATAAATTTACCGGCCTGAATGCCCGAGAAATATTATAGAAAATATGTGTCTTCCGACAGAAACCGAAACTCTACCGTACGCAGAAACGTCATTTGGCATGACGTGCTATGCCATTTAGCTACAGAAGAAGAGTCTGGTTAGCAAGGTTCAATTGCTGTGTTTAAACTACAAATTTCCCTTGATTTCTGTCGAATGTTTATATCTGCTCGAAGCGTATCTTAACGTAAACAAATTACATCGTATATTATGAAATAGACAATTATTTTCCGACAATTATTTTAATATATTTTCTGCTTATACGTCATTTTTTATAGATACAAATATTTAAGTAAATGCTCTGTTTATAATAAACAGTATGTGTCAGAGGACGAATATTTTCTATGAAATTTCTCGGACATTCAGGCCGGTAAATGTAGTTAATACTGTTTATTATAAGCAGAGCATTTACTTAAATATTTGTATCTATAAAAATAAGGATTAAACAGAAAATATATTAAAATAATTGTTGCACTTAGTCCATTGCATAATATATATATATATATATATATATATATATATATATATATATATATATATATATGTATATATATATATATGTGTGTGTGTGTGTGTGTGTGTGTGTGTGTAATTTGGCAGCAACTTTTCTTTTAAACATCTGAATAATTCTATCTCCATTAAACAACATATTAAGTCACATACTGTTTCCCTTATGCAATCTGATATACGTAAAATACTTATAGATAATACTAAAATTATAGATAAACCTTCAGACATTAGACGCCTTAAAATCTTAGAAGCATTACATATTAAAAGCAAACGACCTCTTATTAATCGTATAGATTACAATATTTCTTGAAACATCCTACAATGTTTATAATATATTTAAATTTTATAACGTATTCTTCGATCTTTTTGGCTTGTATAATAAAAATCTTTTTCCCGCCGTCACATGATTAAAAATCTTCGCCATGCACGTGATAACATCATCGCGTCTTTTGAAATTAAAAGGATTTTAACGTTTATTTAGTTTGTAAAAAAAGATGTATCAACATGATTCCGCTACAAGACAATTGGCAAATGTTTTTAAAAAATTTTGACCACAAATTTTGACCCTGAAGATGAACAATGATGTTCGAAAGTACTTATTTCGATATCATTTTCAAATAAAAAGTCTCATTATAAAATATGAGAAAATTCAAAAGAAAATATGCAGGACGATGTTGTCTTTAACATTCAACACAACATGCTTAATATATATATATATATATATATATATATATATATATATATATATATATATATATAAATATATATATATATATATATATATATATAAGGTATCCATAAGCAAGATGTCTATAAAGTTCGTGTACACTTTAAAAAATTTATAACTTTATTTGTATTTGCAATAGAAATAATTTGTAAAGAGGATTAGAAAGAAGTAAATCTATATTTTTTAAGGTTTTATTGAAAATTTATTTAAGTTTCCATATGTCCTCCATAATTAGCAATACAAAAGGTAATACGATTTTGCAGTTCACGGAAAACATTTGCCAACTGATTTACAGTAATGCCTGAAATCACATTAGTTATTTTAGCTATATTTAAAACTAGGTACATTAAACTTTATAACATTTTTTACAGATTATTTCTATCGCAAATACAAATAAAGTTATAAATTTTTAAAATTCACAAGAACTTTATGGATACCATATATATATATATATATATATATATATATATATATATATATATATATATATATATATATATATATATATATATATAAGGTATCCATAAAGTTGATCTGGGAATTTAACTATATATATATATATATATATAAGTCCGACAATTATTTTAATATATTTTCTGTTTATTCGATATTTTTTATAGATACAAATATTTAAGTAAATGCTCTGTTTATAATAAACAGAATTAACGACATTTAACGGCCTGAAAATTTGATAAATTTGCTAGAAAATATGTGCCATCTGACACATACTTTTTATTATAGACAGCGCATTTACTTAAATATTTGTATCTATAAAAATAATGTATAAACAGAAAATGTATTAAAATAATTGTCGGAAAATAATTGTCCATTTCATAATATACGATGTCATTTGTTTACGTTAAGATACGCTTCGAGCAGATATAAACATTCGAGGGAAATCAAGGGAAATTTGTAGTTTAAACACAGTAATTGAACCTTGCTAACCAGACGCTTCTCCTGTAGCTAAATGGCATAGCACGTCATAAAATTTTTTAAAGTGCACACGAACTTTATGGACACCCTGTATATATATATATATATATATATATATATATATATATATATATATTAAGGAGATAGGGAGTGTGGGACATTCCATTGCAACACCTCCCCCGAGCTAATTTTCCTATGAAATTTTGCTCAATACCTCTTCTTTTTGGGATCAGGAAATAATTATTTGACGTTTTTTTCTTTTCCTCGTACTTTTCCGTCTCACTTGCACGAATCCCTTCTTTGGAGTTTGTCAAGAATTTCGCGATATGCAGCAGGACCACCAGACAAGGTATGGCAGCAACATTCAATGTACTGACGAATTGTAGATTTATACATGTCATTCTGACGAGAAAAAGTGTCTGGTTCCACAGAGTGAACCAATTTTCCTGGCAGCAGACCTAGCAATTGATTCAATTTTGTATTTCTACTTCATGCCAACCGAAAAAACCCGTGTAATCGCAAGGGAAGCATTTAAATTACCGATTATCAGCAGATTAATCGTTACAACTGTAGCTAAATAAATAATGATCTGAGGAAGTAATTAAGCATACATTTGTTTTAAAATAAATCACATTGATGTTAACAGTGTGTGATGCTTAGTCAAAAAACACGTGCCGCGGTACACCATCAGCAGTGCCTGCTTGATTTGGTTTTTGTTTTACGGTATATCAACCTCAATGGGTTATTTAATTGTGTGTATTTAGGCAGCATTCTTTCATTGATGCATGTTTCATTAAATAATATAAACAAGTTTTGTCTATTTATTTTAAGTAAGTTCCTTTCATAGAGTCTGATTAGCTTAATAACATTATCATTGAAAGACGAAAGGAAATCACCATATTGATACATGTTTAAATCCTATCTAAGCTTTCGGATTACATAAGCCATTATCAAAGAAGACAATTTAATTTATTATTAATATTATTATTTAATTTATTATTTAATGCCGGCAAGATTTTTATTACTGGTAATATCTTTGTTCTTCAAAAATGTATTATGTCTGCTGTTAATAATGTAGTGTTGGTAATAATTTTCGAGAGGGACAACTCTGAATTCAAAACCGTATCTTGTCCTGGAGAAGTACATACTATAATGCTAATGAAAGAATCGTGGCTGTTATTAGGTTGGTGCAAAAATAATGTCGTTTTCTCACATGAAGTTGAACGTCAAAAAACGACATTATTTTTGCACCAACCTAATACAATGACTCTTTGAACCCGACTCTTTATGTGTGTGTGTGTGTCTCATTGAAAAATGTCGTCTATTTTTAAAATATTCGAAGATAACAAAACTGTGATAAACCGTGGAAAATGGGAATTATCACTTGCTCTTATGGAGTGGCAAAAGATGGCGGTCGTGCAGAGAATAATGACACACGCTCGGCATTGTAAGTAGTGACTGGGGGCGTTTTCTTTCAGTGGCAAGGTACATTTTCTTTTATTTCTTTCAATCGGAAATCGTTGACTGCTTCAAAGGCTTTATAGTGAATATAAATATTAGTTTCTATCTGATCCTCAGGGATTCCCTGATATCAATCCATTGACCCCCAACTTAAGGATCTCTCGGCTAGAGAGTTATAGTTTACATAGGTAACTGATGTTTTCAAATGACTCCAGTTAGAGACACATTCATTTTATATGCATTTGAAGTTATACAATCAATTAGTACCGGTGAGGAAAGGAAATTTAAAACTTTTTTCGCATATCTTATAAATAGCTCTCTCTCTCTCATAACAATTGGATACGCGTTTTATAAACTAAGTGTAACAATTAATATGGGACAAAATGTATTACACTTTACTACCTCTGTTCAATAATGGCTGTGACATTTGCATAGACATACAATAAATGGAAGACATATTATGGGACAGAAATTTTCTTTTGGCAACCCTGTCCCACAATTGGGACATTTGCATACATATTTCTTTCAATATATATATATATATATATATATATATATATATATATATATATATATATATATAAAGTAATATAGTCTTAAAGTGTGCTATATTTATGGGATAAAGTGCTCAATATCAAAGATAGAGCGTGTGTAAATATAAAAGTGAACATAGAAGTCAACACTTTAGAGGCGACAGTCTGTTTCATGCTAGATGCAATCGTCAGGCCACGATATATATATATATATATATATATATATATATATATATATATATATATATATATATATATATGTATAACAACTCTTATGTGATAGATATTAGTTAACTCTTTCCCATAATGATTGTGACATTAGTATACATACATTATACAATAAATGTAACAAATATTATGGGACAGGCGTTTTTTAATCAGTCCAATAATAAATGCAGCATTTGTTTACATATTTCATACTATAAATGGAACAATTATTATGGGATGGACTTTTTTCCCATAATCATTGTGCAATTTGCTTACATATTTCATATAATAAACGTAACACTTATGGGTCAGACGTTTTCTTTACTGTCCCATAATGAATTGCGACATTTGTTTACATATTTCATACTATAAATGGAATAAATATGATGGGAAAAATTTTTTTTTTATTACTGTCCCATAATAGTTGTTCCATTAGTGTACATATTTTCACACAATAAATGGAACAATTATCATGGGACAGACTTTTTTTTTTACTAATTCTCTCTTATAATTATTGTGACATTAGCTTACATATTTCATATAATAAATGTAACACTTATTATGGGACAAACGTTGTCTTTACTGTCCCATAATAATTGTGACATTAGCTTACATGTTTCATATAATAAATGTAACACTTATTATGGGACAAACGTTTTCTTTACTGTGCCATAATAATTGTGACATTAGCTTACATGTTTAATATAATAAATGTAACACTTATTATGGGACAGACGTTTTCTTTACTAACTGTCCCATAATAATTATGACATTTGATTACATAATTCATATAATAAATGTAACACTTATTATGGGACAGATGTTTTCTTTACTAACTGTCCCATAATAATTGTGACATTTACTTACATATTTCATATAATAAATGCAACAAATATTATGGGACATAGTTGATTTTTTAAAGTTTGTGCCATAATAGTTGTGCCATTAGCATACACATTTCATGCAATAAATGTCTCAATTATTATTGGACAGATGTATTATTCCCTTTTGATTATACGATGCTTCCCAGAAAACAAATCATGCGTAAAGGCTATAAATATGTTCCCGACAATTCTAAATTCAGCACAAAGCCTGAGGTAGAATAAAAAAAATAACTCGTTTGGTTATAGTTTGTTACGCTTGTTTGATTATGCTGAATAGACGAAATAAAATCGAATATACAAGACACAGCTACTTACCGATAGCAGCCATGAGGCGATTATTAGGGTAACAGCACTGCGCATGATCGGATTTCTCGCAGAAGGGGTCACAAAATTCTTCACAGCGTTACGTCGCTTTTGACTGTCGTCTCAGTTAAAGACAGGCAAATGACTGCGTGAAGTGTGAGAATGACAGTTTTATAATAGTAAATGTCGACCGTGACCAATGACCATCGCAGATTTAGTAGATTCTTGGCGTGGGAGGAAGTACAGGATATTTAAGACCGACATAAGAGGAAGTTCAGTCTCGGGGGTTGGAGAGGTGAATAGCGGCGAAGTCCTTTTTTTTTCTCTCTCTCTCTTTTACGCCCTGCGCTATTCCCCCACCCATCTGCCTCTACTGTCGATGGGGCTGGGCCCTTTGGGCCTATCCCACTTAAAGAAAGCCTGCCGTCTAACTTTCCATGATGACAGACAACGCTGAGAATTCGTAGATAAGGTAAGATCGCAGTAAAACGCCTTGTTCGACGGCGTGGCGGTGTAGGTAGTGGGGGTTGCGAATGAGCTATGAGTAATGGCTTTCAGCCCGTTTCCCTCAGCATCCGCCATTTGCTTTTTGAGAGGTGACGTCAAAAACTTCGTTCAATCGAAAATTAGAATAGCAAACATCTGCAAGAAGAACGAAAGAGTTAAGATTAATCACTCGCCTTTCTAGAAGAGACGGAATGTCTCCCTCCCCGCGCTAAAAAAAAAAAAAAAAAATAAAAAGGAATGCCTCAAGTGGTTAATGGTAAAAGTCGAAACGGAAGTCATTTCCGATATATCGGAACACCGCAGACTTTACTGGACAAGTTGGTGCGTATGGAATGTCACGATTAATATGATTCCGCTACAAGACAATTGGCAAACGTTTTTAAAAAATTTTGACCCTGAAGATGAACAATGATGTTCGAAAGTACTAGGTCATCGTACGGACAATATTTATTTCGATATCATTTTCAAATAAAAAGTCTCATTAGAAAATATGAGAAAATTCAAAAGAAAATATGCAGGACGATGTTGTATTAACAATCAACACAATATGTTTATATATATATATATATATATATATATATATATATATATATATATATATATATATATAGCATAATCTACTATTTATTCTGCACAATATGTCCCAATAGTGGATATATTGGTGAATCTGGAAATAATTTTAGATTTCGCTTTAACAATCATAAACAAAGCATACGTCGAAACAATCCTTATTCCCACATAGCTGAACATTTTAATCAATCAGGACTCTCATTAGAAAACTGTAAATATGTATTGATAGATTCTGATTTCAGTTCCACATTCACACGCCAAAAAAAAAAGAAAGAAAAATACTGGATTTTAAAATTAAATACATATAAACTAGGGTTAAATAAAGACTTGGGTATTTTAAATCTTTATAAATATTTCAATAGTTCAACAAAAAATTTTTTTTAGATATAGTTACAAATTTTTTTAAACAACATCTAAAATATTATTACAGTTAGATTTACGTTACAAATATTCGAACACAGTTGCATTGCATATCACGTGACGTCCGCGTCTCGTGACGGACGCTACTTAATGTAAACAAACTTCTGAAAACTGTTATTTCTGATGAAAGATCGGGGTCGATCTGAAATATCAAATATATATATATATATATAAAAAAATATAAATAAATACTTTCACATAAAAAATAAAAAAACATTCAATTTTTTTAATTTGCAACTTTTCAGTTGTTTTATATATATATATATATATATATATATATATATATATATATATATATATATATAGGGAGAGAGAGATAGATAGATAGATAGATAGATAGATGTGTGAATCATATATATATATATATATATATATATATATATATATATATGTATAGTTAAACCTAGAGAGCCAGACAAACCTACCAAGGTTTCACCTAAGCGGATCGTCAGTCTTTATTTAGTTAGTTCCGTACTCGTATCGGGGTTTTTTTCTTTGGGTTTTGGACCTGTATGCGAAACGATTGTTTTCGACAGGCGTTCATGTTCTCGGCTCTTTCTTTTTTTATACCCTTTTTTCTTTCGGTATTGATTTGATTTTTTGCAAATCAAGAAACCTAAGGTTTTCCCAAATAAGTGTAGTCACTTATACTTATAAGATTACTACTACTACTAATAATATATATATATATATATATATATATATATATATATATATATATATATATATATTTTAAACAAGTTGTATTGAATGTTAAAGACAACAACTATAATTTTAGTATTTTCTATAAGTATTTTACGTATATCAGATTGCATAAGGGAAACAGTATGTGACTTAATATGTTGTTTAATGGAGCTAGAATTATTTAGATGCATATGTTCGAAATCGCTAGGTCATCGTACGGACAATACTTTTCAAATAAAAAGTCTCATTAGAGAATATGAGAAAATTCCAAAGAAAATATGCAAGACTATGTTGTATTTAACATTCAATACAACTTGTTTAAAAGAAAAGTTGCTGCCAAATTACACACACACACACACACACACACACACACACACACACACACACACACACACACACATATATATATATATATATATATATATATAAACAACTGAAAAGTTGCAAATTATAAAAATAAATTTAATGTTTTCTTTTGCGAAAGTAATTATTTATATTTATATATATATATAATATTTGATATTTCAGATCGACCCCGATCTTTCATCAGAAATAACTGTTTTCAGAAGTTTGTTTACATTAAGTAGCGTCCGTCGCGAGACGCGGACGTCACGTGATATGGAATGCAACTGTGTTCGAATATTTGTAACGTAAATCTAACTGTAATAATATTTTAGATGTTGTTTAAAAAAATTTTAAACTATATCTAAAAAAATGTTTTTGTTCAACTATTGAAATATTTATAAAGATTTAAAATACCCAAGTCTTTATTTAACCCTAGTTTATATGTATTTAATTTTAAAATCCAGTATTTTTCCATTTTTTTTTTGGCGTGTGAATGTGGAACTGAAATCAGAATCTATCAATACACATTTACAGTTTTCTAATGAGTGTCCTGGTTGATTAAAATGTTCAGCTATGGGGGAATAAGGATTGTTTTGACGTATGGTTAGTTTATTGTTGTTGAAGCGAAATCTAAAATTATTTCCAGATTCACCAATATATCCACTATTGGGACATATTGTGCAGAATAAATAGTAGATTATGTTATGGCTATCATAGGTGAGGAGAGTGGGTGTATCTTGATATTGGTGTTGGGTACAGAAAATACACTATCGATTGTTAAGTGTTTGCAAACTAAACCACGAGGTTTGTTACATTTTTAAATTACTGATTGGTTTGTATTGTTTACATATTTGGTAGAGGTGAGGGTAGCTGATAGGTTAGGTGATTGTTTCTTTGCATTAATGGGTGGTTTATCGAAAATGTCTTTGATCTTTTTGTTTAACTGGAGGTTCTTGTAATCCTTTTTTAAATTGTGAATAAGTGTGTGGAATATTGATGGGAATCCAATTGTTGTTTTTACTTTTCTTGTATGTGAGAAGTGTATTACGATTTATGTGGGTAGTTTTATTTAGTGTTTCTTTTATTATATTTATTGGGTATCTAAATTTTAGGAATTGTTTTGTTAAGTTATTAATATTGTATAGAAAATCTAGATGGTCTGAGCATATGCGTTTGATTCTTAGAAATGAGCTGTATCCGATAGATAAACCAATCAGGAAATTACAGATGCTTAGTTTTCAAACACTTAATAATCGATAGTGTTTTTTCTGTTAAAAAACAGTGTCGTGGCGTCTCATGTCATTTGACACTACGTCTTACCGCGGGCACGTTTATCAACGTTTGCCATATAGACTTTCAATAACTTTTATACTGTCTAAACATCATTTATTATAGTATTATAACAAAACATAAGACTTGAAGATGGCTAACAGTTTAGACGAAAGCGATCGGGACCAAGAAAATTTTGAACACTTGGACGCATGCAAACGAATAACTAAATAAATGTGCCTTGTGAGTCTAGTTTAATGAAACATATGTCATAGAGTAATTGCTTCCCAAATAAATTACTATTAAATTTATTATGTCCATATATATATATATATATATATATATATATATATATATATATATATATATATATATATATATATATTATAAGAAGAAGCCATGTATACTTTCTTAATATGTATATATAGAAAAAACAACAGAAAAATTGCAAATTAAAAAAAATTTAATGTTTTTTTAAAGTATTTATTGTCGCCATATTTATTACAACATTTCGGCCTTTCAGTATCTGTCAATATTTCTGAGATGAGGTATTATGTACACTATTTACATTATTCGGACTATTGTCCTCATCTTTGTCGCCATATTTATTACAACGTTTCGGCCTTTCAGTATCTGTCTATATTTCAGAGATGAGGTATTATGTACACTATTTACATTATTCGGACTATTGTCCTCATCTTTGTCACCATATTTATTACAACGTTTCGACTTTTCAGTATCTGTCTATATTTCTGAGATGAGGTATTATGTACACTATTTACATTATTCGGACAATAGTCCTCATCTTTGTAGCCATATTTATTACAACGTTTCGACCGTTGTATGCTCCGGCCTTCTTCAGGTGGTTAGAATGTGGAACTGAACCTAACTGGGGTAGACTGTGCCATGTGTCCTTAAGGACACATGGCACATTGGATAAAGGCGTTAGTTAGATCTCGTTACAGGACCCAGTGTGAATTCAATGCCCGGTTAAGGCGGTGGAGAACTTGGAGAGGGGAATTAACAGGAGATAACTGATAACTGACATCCATTAAACATGGCACGTGAAACTAGAACAGTCTACCCCAATGAGCGAAATAAAGGGTTCAGTTCGATATTCCAACTACCTGAAGAAGGCCGGAGCGTACAACGGCCGAAACGTTGTAATAAATATGGCGACAAAGATGAGAACAATAGTCCGAATAATGTAAAAAAGTGTATAAATTCACTTCCATCGTATGTTTAAGTTTTATTCCAATTCAAATGCTCGCTTTTTGAAACAATAAACATTGCCGAAGAGTGAAGTTAGTTCAAATAATACGTCTTATTGCAAGCACGTTTATCCATGCTTGCAGTAGATATATTCTTAATTTTCTAACACGGCCAGTGCGTCGTAGCCGTGTTCATAATTAATATTATTAAGTATTGATTTTTTTTTAATATGAGCATATTTATAATATATAGAGAATAGTGTGAGGCTAGCAACGTTTTGTCTGCGGGAAAGGGATTTTAGCATAGGAATTAATTCATCACCCACAACTCCACGTAAACACTTTTGTACACTTTAAAGACTAGACAGTGAGGTTTGAGTCGTTCTGTCTCATATTTGTCGGCAATGATCCATTTTTTGGTCTGATCTGACTTTCGTAAAGCTAAAGCATGTCAGGAGTAGCCAGATACTTTGAACTGACCCTTTTCCCAACATCTTTAGCGACGGTATGAATATACAAGTTTCATTTGGTGCCTGGAATGAACTTAAGACCTCATAGACTTTCAATGAATCTCATTGACGTATCATAAGGACGGCAGAAAATCTAGAGTCTGTACGGTGGTCATTAGACGTTACTAACTGTTCTCGTGTTCCAGATGAAATTCCAGATGAAAAAGCATTCTTTACCAAGTGAATTCCAGACGTTTTCAGGACAGACATTTATTAATTCCAAAGAGTTACAAAACTTTAATCTTCTGCAAAATTGGATCCTCTGATTTCAACACCCTTTTTGTAGCGTTGCAGGTGGAAGTCCCCATGGAAGTCATCCTAAGTGAAGGTGTCCAGGACCTTTGTCAACAGCTTCCTCGTTTTCTCAACGTCTTCTCAACAACTGCCCCTGAGGTTCTCCTTCAGCTTAGAGGACAACCAAATGTCACAGGGAGCAAGGTTTTGAATTAGTAGGGAGGGCGAGGCAGTTTTTATGGCCATAAACCATCTTGCTGTCGAAATCTAACAACACAGCCTTTTCATCGAGTAGCCATGGAAATCAACCAAAGTGAAGGTGTCCAGGACCCTTGTCACAGCTTCCTCGTCTCGGGGTGGGGTGATGAACAGTTCTGATGTCCATCTCTGTCAGCATAAAACTTTATTACATACCAAGCTTCTAAATTGTCTTCACATAGCAACTACATTCTGCAAACGAGTCAGCTGTGAAAGGGCTTAGTAGGTCGTATTCACGGAGCTGGTACAGCTGTCTCCTTCCATCTAAAATAACAAAAATTGGCAGGTCA
This sequence comes from Acanthosepion esculentum, assembly GCA_964036315.1. Lineage (NCBI taxonomy): Eukaryota > Metazoa > Mollusca > Cephalopoda > Sepiida > Sepiidae > Acanthosepion > Acanthosepion esculentum. The sequence goes on along the minus strand of OZ038508.1, from coordinate 88,328,196 downwards.
GCTAACTTGATATATAGTAAGGATATACTAAAATTTAATTAAAATTCTTACACTTGCCTCTCATAAAAAAAGTCTAAAAACTGCTATCTATTTAGAAACTCTTGACAACATCCAAAGAATCTGCAATATGACCTGGTACTGACCTGGCATCTCGGCTTCAGCCACTTTCCAGCCGACTTAATGTAGCTTCTCTGTGCCTTTGCTGTGAATATTTTCATTTTCTGATTAAATTTCCTCCGCTGATCGGGTTCTAAGTAGAATGATATATCATTGAAATATATTACAAATAATTTTGCTATATCACTTGAAAAAATTTAAGGGTAGCAGCAACTAAGATGCACATTTATCTCGAAGAATTAATAATGACATAATCAAGATGTTGATGTTCCACGCAAAACCAAACAAAAAGTTAGGAAGGAAACTCCCATAAGTACTGGAAAGAGCGTTAACAGATACTGGACATGAGAAGCTTATTTTTGTGAAAGATGTTTTTAGGATAACGATTTTATAAATTTCAACCGACACAGCACTGGCTACTCGGTCAATGAATGCCGTATGTTTCCTTATAATGAAACGGCTAATATAACAAGCCATTTTTATTAAATCTAGTTCCTAAATTTTGTTAATGATAAACTTTATGACACAATGTCATTTTATAGATTTATAGTACGAGGTAAAAAAAAAAAAAAATGACGTACCCATAGAAAGTCGATTTTTGTATTTTTTACCAAGACAAATGGGTAATAGAATTCGTTGAATGTTGTACCACTGATACTGATCCCTGATTCCATTGATTTTGTACAAATTACCAATTCCTGTTGCTGAGAATGCACCCCAAACATTGATTTTTTTATCGTGTTTAACAGTACCCTTGGTAGTCACTGGAGATGTTTTTAAGAGAATGATTTTATCAATTTCTACCAACAGCAGCACTGGCTGCTCGGTCAACGAATGCTGAATGTTTCCTTATATGGAAACGGCTACTGTTATCAAGCCATTTTTATTGAATCTAATTCATAAATTTTGTTAACGACGGATCTTATGACACAAAATAACTGATTTTATAGATTTACCATACAAGGCCAAAAAAATGGACGTACCCATAGAAAGTCGATGTTTGTATTTTTACCAAGACAAGTGAGTAATAGAATTTGTTTATTAATACAGGTGTAGATATGTACATTATACAAATTAAAAAAAGGATTTAGTATTTTGTTGGGTAAACCTTTTGCTTTAATAACGGCCTTAATTCGTCGTCGCATGCTATTGACTAAATTTTTAGTAAGTTAACATTCTTCGCCAGATTTTTACAGCATTTCTTTAAATCGCGAAAAAGCACATCTTCTGTGTTAACCTTCCTATCACGGGAACGCTTGTCCATTCTCACCCAAAGGTTTTCGATTGGATTACGATCAGGGCTCTGACTAGGCCACTGGAAGGGTTGCAATTTACCCTCGTCGCGTTTCCTCTCTAGATAACATTTATTCTCTAAGGCAGTATGATTAGGATCGTTATCGTGTTGAAACTTTAATCATTGATCTTGGGCAAAACGTTTTTTTAGCAGAAAACCACATTTGATTGAAAAGAATGTTGTGGTGTTGCTGCTGGTCTATGATTCCCGAGATTTTGTACAAATTACCAACTTCTGTTGCTCAGAATGCACCCCAAACATTGATTTTTTTTTATCGTGTTTAACAGTACCCTTGATAGTCACTGGAGTACTCGTTTCACCGGGCGTGCACCAAGCACGTATTCGTCCTTCATATCTAAGAGTAAAAGGGCTCTCTCGTCACCCCACATAACATCTTCCCAATCAGATTTAGTCCAGCGTAAATGAGCTTTGCACCAAGCCAACCGTGCCCGTCGATTTTTTTTCCAGATACAAAAGGTTTCTTTTTTTTTTCATCTATTTGGAAACAATGCTTTTTGCTTTTAGCCTGCGTCTGACTGTTCTTGAAGAAAACGCGCCAAACTAGCCACTTTGGAAGCATCTTCTGCAGTTGCGTATCCATCTTTTTTGCATTTGCGAACCAAGTTTCTATCTTACCTGTCGGCAGTTTTTAGCAGTCGGCCAGATCCGCAACGTCTATTATATATTCCAGTTTAATTTCTCTTTTTGATTAACTTGCGGACACACGACTGACTTTGATTAATCTTATCAGCTATCGATCTATTCAACAGCCCAAGTTCATGTAAAGCGGCCACTTGACCTTTTTCGAACTCAGAGCAATGCTTAGGCATGTTAATAAATGTAAATCCAAATGTAATAATCTTTATACTTTGTTCATCATATAGATGATACCACGGACGTAATGTATCTCCTCAGTGTCTTTTCTTTAAATACTTTCATGAGAATTGTTCTGAAGAAGTTATCTCTATGGTAAATATTCATTGGGGTTTCATTTTTAAATGTTGGTATTTTACCCCCCCTCCTCCCACAGACAAATTGTACATCATATGGGAACTAGTTAGGACTATATAGAGACCCTGAGGCACTATGGGTGCGCCCAGACAATTATATATAATGATTTATGTAACTTAATTACATGTCGCCATATTTATTACAACGTTTCGGCCGTTGTACGCTCCGGCCTTCTTCAGGTGGATGGAATGTCGAACTGAACCCTTTATTTCGCTCACTGGTGTATACTGTTCTAGTTCCATGTGCCATGTTTAATGGATGTCAGTTATCAGTTATCTCCTGTTAATTTTCGTCTGAAAGTTCTCCACTGCCTTAACCGGGTATTGAACTCACCCTCTTTGGGTCCTGTCACTGGATCTAACTATCGCCTTTATCTACTGTGCCATGTGTCCTTGATGACATCTGTGTATGAATTTCTGGGTATTATAAACCTAATGTCTGCAGCAATCATTTTTTACCAGTGCTTATTCCTTAAGTTTACGAATTTTCCAATGGTGTTCTTTGTCTATGACCTCAACCTGATATAGACAGATATTTATGTAACATATATAATTATATATTTACGAGGTGCATTCTAGAATTTTAGAAACATTTTCGGGAGAGAGCTTTATTAATTTCAAAGAGTTACAAAACTCTAATCTCCTGCAAAGTCGGATCCTCTAATTCAACGCCCTTGTTGTAGTGCTCGGGCCTCAACGTGAAGTCGCCAGAGAAGTCATCCAAAGTGAAGGCCTCCAGGACCCTTGTAACAGCTTCCTCATCTTCTCAATATCTTCAAAACAACTTCCGCCTGAGATTCGCCTTCAGCTTGGGGTACAACCAAAAGCCCCAGGGAGAAAGGTCTGAACTGTAGGGTGAGGGAGAGGTCTGATGTCCATGTTTGTCAACACAAAACTTTATTGGATAGCGAGTTTCCAAATTGTCTTCACGTTCCGACTGCATTCTGGAAACTAGTAAACTATGACAAGTAGTGCTTACTAGGGTGTGTTGACAGAGCTGTTACAGTTAGTAAAATTTCAGATATAACTGTAAAAGGACTGTAAAATATCTGTTAAAGTGTTGGATATCGGTGGACGAAAGACTTTTGGCCTTACTTCCGCTGCATCAGTGTGTGAATGGAAATCGGAACTTGTGATAGCAAAACAGGAAATGCATCCGGTGGGTAAAATAAACAGGATGCACAGGTGTCCTGAGCTTTGAGTTAACAGGGCGCACAGGTGTCCTGAGCGGAAGGAATTGCAATCTGGCGTGAGCGCATGCCGGAAGAAGCTGTCTAGAGTTTCACCGAAGTGTGGTCTCCGTCAATTCCTGTGTGCTTAATCCTAACCTCTGTGATTATCCCTCCCTCTAACCATTCGCCGCAACTCGAACAATATATATATATATATATATATATATATATATATATATATATATATATATATATATATATTCTAGCATATCAATGACCTAAAAACTTAAAAGAAATCATAGGTAGTAACCACATTCCAGGGGGCAAGGTAATCCGGAATAAACCAACAGCAAAAACAACAGGATTTTCCCAACCATGTAACAACAAAAGTAGCTTATGCTGCAACCACATTAAACACACGAATTCATTCACTAGCTCAGTCACTAAATCTACTTTCAAAATCTACCACGACTCTAATTGTAGAAGTCATAACAGAATTTACCTCCCAAAATGCACACTATGCCAGAAACAATATGTCGGAAAATCTGAATGGCCCTTTCACTACAGAATTAATAATTATCGCAATCGAATTAAGTCGACTCCCCATGAAAGAACAACATTTCCGCCCAGAAAAACACGATTTTAAAACCCATGCTAAATTCACTATAATTGAGAGAATAGAAAAGTCCAGAGCAGATAACATTAGAAAGATTTTAGAGTTCCATGAAAATAAGTGGATACGTTTAAAAACGCACTATCCAGCCGGGCTTAACCATAAATTTAACAATATAGATAGTATTAATATATAGCCCTACAAATCAAAACCTACCCACATTTCTCACCCACACAAGACAGACATACTTACGGAAGTTTTGAGGCCTCCCACTTATACACACACCCACACGAATATACACACATCATCCTCATTCACTCCCTAATGAGCCAAATGATAGCACACACCCACACGAATAGACACACTTACACACATCATACTCAATCACTCCCTAAGAACCAAATAACACACACACACACACACAAACTTAACAGAGACACACCCCAATTCCAGGAACCAATAAAACATGTCAAAATGACCAAGGGAATTCAGAGCAGCATGAATCCATGCAGCTCTTATCTCAAATAACAACTTAAAAGAGACTGTTTGACCAACACAAGGACTGACCAAAATTCATGTTAAAAAATAAAAAATAAAAACAAATGAAAACTACAGACAAAAGTTCATTTTCTCCATCAAGACATTCATTTCTGTAGTTCACTGCTACCAGCAAGCAGAAAATTATTTTTCTCCTGATGATGGCCATGTTGGCCGAAACTAGTCGAGGAATCTAAATGAAATAATAATAAAAACGAACGAATATTAATATACAACCCAGTGTGTATGAAGATTTTATTTTTTTATATTTTTTAGTGTTCAATATATATATATATATATATATATATATATATATTATTTAGCAGATATATGTGCATGTGTGTTCATCGCCTCATTTGAGACCAGCAGTAATATATTACAAAAGAACAGCGTGAGTAAAAACAAAAGCAAAACTTATATTGACCTGTACGTTTCGTCCTCTGATGGACTTTATCAAGGGAAATGTGAGGATTTTATTTTGCAACAAGCATTTATATACAAAAGTAAAAATGTTGTTAGTTTTTAAATTTCTTTTAAATTTAAAAGACGATAATAAATTGTTTTTGACGAACGGTATAATAAATTGTTTTTGACGAACGGTGGCCATTAATGATTAAGTCTAGCTCAAGACTTCAATGTTAAAATAAAACAGGATTTAATTACAACCGCAAATAAATACTTAACAAGAACAAAATCTGATCTGTCATCTCGTCTGCAGTCGCTCTCTCACTGACGCGCCGTTGCCTCGCTCTGTCTTTTTTACAAATACTTTCACGGTAATTGTTCCGATGAGCTGCTTTCGCTGGTTGCCAGGCCCCATGAATTTAAGCGTCCTACGAGGCTGGCATCCCGTTCCCACCCCATCACCGTTGAAACTGTTAGATGTAGACGTCTCTTCTACTCCAATAGCTTCATGTCTCGCACCTCTCGCCTGTGGAACTCCCTTCCTTATTCCTGTTTCCCTGACAAATATAATCTCCAACTATTTAAGTGTAACGTCAATCGACATCTCCAGTTGCCTTGAACTATCCACTTCCCTTCTCCACATCCTTTCCCCTTTCATTCCTATCTGCTCTCGCTCCAAATCTTTTGTAACCCCCTTGCCTTGATCGATCCAATATCTTTCTTCACATCCTTTCCTTTACCACTCCTATCTGCTCTTCCTCCAAACCTTCTGTAACCCCTTGCGTGCTAGCGGCTTCCAGCCTTGCTTGGGGTGAAAAGCTTACCCCCCCCAAAAAAAAACAAAGAACGAAAAGTCAACCCAAGATAATTAACCATTTCAGTGAATACCTTATTAATAACGCGGCTCGGCTTAACGTCCGGTAAATCCTAAATCAAAACACAAATCATCGACGCACAATAATTCACACTAATTCGACTGGATAGTTCCAATCAGTAGTCATTTAATAATCATTCCAGTCAGTAGCCTGACACCGCTATTTGTACACCTGGCGGAAAACATATTCATGTCCAGAGTGTCACGTTCGACCCTCGTTGTCGGTAGTTACTCATTTTCTAAACTAACAACCTATAAGCCAATATTTGTTATTTAATGTTGAATTTTGTATGGGTCACCTAGTGAGCATCATATATATTACTAAGTAGTAATGGTCCATTATAGTTACCCAACTCAAAGACGTTTGATAGTAATTTGGTAATATGTTGGGTACGATTACCATTAGAAGCTGTTGGAAATCTAATTACTGCGACATTTAGTTAATAGGTGATTGAAAAATTTTTGTGACATACGGTGGCCGTTAATAATTAAGTATAACTCAAGATTCCAATGTTAAGATAAAACAATATTTAATTACAACCGCAAAAAAATACTTAGCAGAAACAAAGAAATAAAAGTCAACCAAAGATAATTAACCATTTCAGTGAATATCTTGCTAGTAGCGCAGCTTGGTTTAACGTCCTGTAAATCCTAAATCAAAACCCAAATCTTCGATGTACAATAATTCACACTAATTCGACTGGATAGTCCCATTCAATTGTAACTCAATAATCACTGCAGTCAGTAGCCTGACACCGCTATTTATACACCTGCTGGAAATTCATACGTTTGGATAAAAAGACGACAATTGGAAAATATATTTCTTAGTCATAGTCGACGCTTTTCATCAACCCAACTTTATCAAGGCAAGTTTAAAAGCGAAATGCTTTTTAGTTACATTTAAAATATTAAAAAGGGAATGTTTCTGTGTAAGCCTTCTTCTGCATATTGGTAACTTTTTCCTTTTTCTTTTTTTTTTTTTTACTAAGAATTTGTTTTCGTTTTCCATGTGGACATATTAAATTTCTCAGAATAATTCTGAAGATAAGACAATTTGGATAAAAAGACGACAATTGGAAAATATATTTCTTAGTCGCTGCCGACACGCTTCGTCAGTCCGACTTTATCAAGGCAATGACGAAAAAATATATTTTCCAATTCTCTTCTTTTTATCCAAATTGTCTTATCTTCAGAATTATTCCGAGAAATTTAAAATATTCATAAATCAAGAGTGTCACGTTCGAACCTCGGTGTCGATAGTTACTCATTTTCTTCCTATAAGACAGGTTTTGGGATTTTATAAGTACATTTTGTCATTTGTTAATAACACAATTAAGCTCATAATTAGCATATTATGTTTGAATTATAAATATTGTATCACAGATTGTTATAATTTTTTTTCTCATTTGATATCAGTGCCCACACGATAACAAGTGATATTGACATCACTGAAATGGCAAAAGCAGCCCAATTCTTTCTGAGTGATGGTGTCATTGTGACTGGTTCTGCTACGGGTGCCATAACGGATGAAAAAGAAGTTCAAGGTAAATATAAATTCTGTATAAAATCCTTAGGGTGGGTCAAAAATTGCCTTACAATGAAATTATTATGTATATGCTACCACCTCGGATCATGTAAGATTGGAAGCCATGAAAGCCGTTGCCAGTGTAGCTTCATTACTAGTATCATTTACTTTTGCGCAATGTTTTGTTTTCACTTGAAGATCTTGCATTATGGGTATTCTCCATCAATTCTTATGACCTCGGATAGAGAGCACCTTTTGCAGAATATTTGAAGTGACAAGCAACAATGTCTGGGTGCTAAAAGGTGAACACAGATTTCAATTTACTTATTCATTTGAACTTAATTAAAATTTTTTTAATGTAAATTTTCAATTTAAATTTAATTTAAATGTTTAATTTAAATTTTCATTTTTTTGTATTTTGCTTAGTCATTTTATAAATTAATTTCTTTTACAGATTAAAAGAATTTGTGACTACTTAAAGAAGACTTTAAAATTATAATTATTTAAAATTAGATTATTATTATTTAAATTATTAGTATTATTATTATTGTTTTCTTTCCTTTGGTTTCTGGTGTATACACTTTTCTTTCTGGGTCTCGACCAGAGACCTAAGGTCAGAAATGACATTTTCCACTGAGCAGTTTTGAAAATATGATAACAAGTGATATTGACATCACTAAAATGTTAAAAGTAGTATAATTCGACTGGATATTTCCACTCAATTGTAACTCAATAATCACTGCAGTCAGTAGACTGACACCGCTATTTATACACCTGGTGGAAAACATATTCAGAGTCTAGGGTGTCCCGCTCGAACCTCGGTGTCGGTGGTTACACATTGTCTTCCTATATCACAATATTAATCAAGTTAATTGAAAGTCAAGATAAATTATGGAAGCTGCTAAGTGACCTAATTTAATGTCCAGTCAGCAAAGCCAAGGGAAATTATGGAGAACGCGAAGTGACGTAATTGTATCTAATTACAAAATTCTGTGAGTTGTGTCTAATAAATAAATAAGTGTATAAATGATGTTATTGAAAGTTTTTATGCAATTAATATTTAAATTATTTTATTAGGGAGTAAATTTATGTATTATATATTTTATATTTAAGGAGGTTATGAATTTAAATGTTTTCTTTTACTTATTTTAACATTTTTATACTCATTTATACTTTGGAAAGGAGTACTTCTTTCAGGAATTGTGTCATATCAAAACTACTCTTAAAAAATATTTCAGGCACTTTGACGCAGTGTCATGATAAGCAAGCTTGTCTCTATAGATCAATTACGACTTACTTGTTAGTTCGATTCTCACTGGGTACTCCATAGATTCGACCTTTTGTCACATCTACGCTACGCTTAGTAAATCGTTATAAGAACAAAATTATAATAGATCCAGATTTTTTTGATTTTTTTAAGCATTTCACCCCAAGCAAGGCGGGAAGCTACTAGCACGCAAGGGGTTACAGAAAATTTGGAGTGAGCGCAGATAGGAGTGATAGAGGAAAGGATATGGAGAAGGATAGTGGATAGATCAAGGCAAGAGGGTTACAGAAGATTTAGAGCGAGAGCAGATAGGAGTGAAAGAGGAAAGGATATGGAGAAGGATAGTGGATAGATCAAGGCAAGGGGTTACAGAAGATTTGAAGCGAGAGCAGATAGGAGTGATAGAGGAAAGGATACGGAGAAGGATAGTGGATAGATCAAGGCAAGGGGTTACAGAAGATTTGAAGCGAGAGCAGATAGGAGTGATAGAGGAAAGGATATGGAGAAGGATAGTGGATAGATCAAGGCAAGGGGTTACAGAAGATTTGGTGCGAGAGCAGAGAGGAGTGATAGAGGAAAGCATACGGAGAAGGATAGTGGATAGATCAAGGCAAGGGGTTACAGAAGATTTGGTGCGAGAGCAGATAGGAGTGATAGAGGAAAGGATATGGAGAAGGATAGTGGATAGATCAAGGCTAGGAGTTACAGAAGATTTGAAGCGAGAGTAGATAGGAGTGATAGAGGAAAGGATACGGAGAAGGATAGTGGATAGATCAAGGCAAGGGGTTACAGAAGATTTGAAGCGAGAGCAGATAGGAGTGATAGAGGAAAGGATATGGAGAAGGATAGTGGATAGATCAAGGCAAGGGGTTACAGAAGATTTGGTGCGAGAGCAGAGAGGAGTGATAGAGGAAAGCATACGGAGAAGGATAGTGGATAGATCAAGGCAAGGGGTTACAGAAGATTTGGTGCGAGAGCAGATAGGAGTGATAGAGGAAAGGATATGGAGAAGGATAGTGGATAGATCAAGGCTAGGAGTTACAGAAGATTTGAAGCGAGAGTAGATAGGAGTGATAGAGGAAAGGATACGGAGAAGGATAGTGGATAGATCAAGGCAAGGGGTTACAGAAGATTTGAAGCGAGAGCAGATAGGAGTGATAGAGGAAAGGATATGGAGAAGGATAGTGGATAGATCAAGGCAAGGGGTTACAGAAGATTTGGTGCGAGAGCAGAGAGGAGTGATAGAGGAAAGCATACGGAGAAGGATAGTGGATAGATCAAGGCAAGGGGTTACAGAAGATTTGGTGCGAGAGCAGATAGGAGTGATAGAGGAAAGGATATGGAGAAGGATAGTGGATAGATCAAGGCAAGGGGTTACAGAAGATTTGGTGCGAGAGCAGATAGGAGTGATAGAGGAAAGGATATGGAGAAGGTTAGTGGATAGATCAAGGCAAGGGGTTACAGAAGATTTGGAGCGAGAGCAGATAGGAGTGATAGAGGAAAGGATATGGAGAAGGATAGTGGATAGATTAAGGCAAGGGGTTACAGAAGATATGGTGCGAGAGTATATAGGAGTGATAGAGGAAAGGATATGGAGAAGGATAGTGGATAGATCAAGGCTAGGAGTTACAGAAGATTTGAAGCGAGAGTAGATAGGAGTGATAGAGGTAAGGATATGGAGAAGGATAGTGGATAGATCAAGGCAAGGGGTTACAGAAGATTTGGTGCGAGAGCAGATAGGAGTGATAGAGGAAAGGATATGGAGAAGGATAGTGGATAGATCAAGGCAAGGGTTTACAGAAGATTTGGAGCGAGAGCAGATAGGAGTGACAGAGGAAAGGATGTAGAGAAGGATAGTGAATCAAGGCAACTGGAGATGTCGATTGGCATTTCATTTGCATAGTTGAAGATTATAGCTATCAGGTAAACAGGAAAAGGGGAGGGAGTTCCACAGGCGAGAGGTGCGAGATATGAAGCTATTGGAGTAGAAGAGACGGCTATATTTAACAGTTTCAATTGTGACGGGTGGGAGCGGGATGCCATCCTCGTAGGACGCTTAATTTCATGAAGTCTGGGAACCAGCCAAAGCAGCTCCTCGTAGCAATTATCATGAAAGTATTTGTAAAAAAGACAGAGAGAGGCGACGGCGCGTCTGTGAGATATCGACTGCAGACGAGACGCCAGATCAGAGCCAATTACATTGCATGTACGTCTCTGGATCTTATCAAGAACCCCGAGGCAAACAGAAGGCGCTCCAAACCATATATGGCAGCATTACTCCATGCAAGGTCGAATGGTTGATTTGCAGATTTGAAGGATCGATTTAGACAGAAAGGGACATTTCCTGGGTTCGCTCTGTTTGAACTAATCTATCCATACTATTTCACACCAATTCCTGAAAGACTCTCTATAACTCAAAGAAAGTTCTTCACAGAAGAAACGAAGAATTTATTCAAATAACAATTTAATACAACAGAATGAAAAGATTGTTTTAAACAAAGACTGTTTCGTGTTCATTTTTTTTTTTAACCAAGGCGTCTTTCGGCCAACATTTCTTCAGGGACCAACGTTGGCAAAATTATTCTATCGAAATTGGTATGAAGAGATAAGTAATATGGAGCAAGATTTGATTAAAATGTCCTTAAATTCAAAAATGTAAATACCCCAGCGTGAGTATAAAATATGAAAGTAATTAATCCTCACGATACTCCAAATAAATGAAGTGACAAATGAAAATTCTTGTTCTGCTTACAGAAAGAAGGCTGCTGTAATTTAATTCAAGCAGCTTCCAACACTTCCAAATGTTGTTTGGAACGAGCCTCATGCAAAACAGAGAATGAGTTTGATAGAAAATTTGGAAGAGCAAAGCTCATTCTCCAAAAGGTTTTGGAGGATCGTGAGTATTAATTTCTTTCAAACATTGGGGTTGGAGTTTAAAACAACAATTTATTCACATATCGTCGCATTCAATTCTGACACTAAAACTCTGAACTACTGTTACCGTATACACATCCTTTTATGCACCATTTAAAACACTTGTAAAAGTTGTTCACCCTGCCACTCTAACGGGTGCCCCACCCATATAAGACAGAGGGTAGAAATTACCAGCTTACGGTTTGTTGACACTTGTTCACAAAAGTTTTAATTCATTTACCATTTCAGTATTTGTTATAGTTCCACGGTCTGAGGAATGGTGAGATGTGTTCATTAGCAGAGAATGGAGAGCTTTGTTTATTAGTACAAGATGAAGAGCATTGTTAATTAGTACAAGATGGCGAGCTTTTTTTTTATTAGTACAGAATGTCGAGCTGCGTTTATTAGTAGAGAATGAAGAGCTTTGTTTATTAGTACAGGTTGGAGAACATTTTTAATTTGTACAAGATGGAGAGCTTTGTTAATTAGTAGAGGATGGAGAGCTTTGTTTATTAGTAGACGATGGAGAGCTCTTTTTTATTAGTACAGAATGTCGAGTTGTGTTTATTAGTAGAGAATGGAGAGCTTTGTTTATTAGTACAGGTTGGAGAGTTTTTTTAATTTGTACAAGATGGAGAGCTTTGTTAATTAGTAGACGATGGAGAGCTTTTTTTTATTAGTACAGAATGTCGAGTTGTGTTTATTAGTAGAGAATGGAGAGCTTTGTTTATTAGTACAGGTTGGGGAGGACATCTTCTGAGTTCGCTCTGTTCCAACTAAGTCTATCCACGCCGTTTCACACTAACTCCTGAAAGACAATCTCTAACTCAATGGCAGTTCTTCACGCCAGAAAAACAACAATTTATTCACATATTGGCGTAATAAATTTTGTCACCAAACCTCTGAACTACTGGTAACGTATACACATTCCTTTATGCACCGCTTGAAACACTTGTAAACTCGGATGTAAAAGTTGTGGAATGTGTCTGTGGCCGATCGGTCAAGTCACCTAATGTTAACTCTCGCTTGCATCGATATGCACAAAAAACAACTGGGAAATACTTTCATTTTCGCTGCATTTTCACAAGGGAACGGAAGATGAGATTAATGCCACATTTGTAAAATGAGGACACGAATCCTGTTCTCAATAATATGGTCATTTACACACTGGCCGAATTTCTGGTCGGCCACTGAATTCTCTCTGTGTCTACGTAGGTGGCACTTAGGCCTATTCCTCTCTTTTTACTTTCACCGGGCAACTGCTACCGACGTGACTGGATGAACGGAAGGCTTTTCTCCCTGCCACTCTAACGGGAGCCCCACCTGTATAAGGATGGAAGTAGAAATTACCAAATTACGGTTTGTTGAAACTTGTTCACAGAAGTTTTAATTCATTTATCATTTTAGTAGTTGTTATAAATCCACAGTCTGGGGAATGTGTTTATCAGTAGAGAATGAAGAGATTTGTTTATTAGTTCAGGATGGAGAGCTTTGTTTATTAGTACAGAATGGAGAGATGTGTTTATTATTACAGAATGGAAAGTTGTGTTTATTAGTAGAGAACGAAGAGCTTTTTTGATTAGTACAAGATGGAGAGATTGTTTATTAGTACAGGATGTCGAATTGTTTTTATTAGTAGAGAATGAAGAGCTTTTTTGATTAGTATAGGATGGAGTGATGTGTTTATTAGTACATGATGGAGAGCTTTGTTTATTAGTACAGAATGGATTGCTTTGTTTATGTTGTGCATTCCGGGATGAAATCCGATATCAATAAATAACAAACGCCAGGAATAGATAAGGAAAATAAATGTATTAACGTAATAATACAAACTGGTAATACGGGTTAGTAGATCCAGGAATGCGGGTTAGTAGCAATAATATATATATAGTCTTGGTATTGAAGTATCGCGGTATGACTCCTTACTGAGTCTAGGTGCTCGTGACGGTGACTCTTGTGCTACCCTCCTCTATTACTACTCTGATACTACTCTGATACTACAGACTGTCCGGGTATTCACTGGTAGTAGTATATGTATACCTCGGTTGAGTCCATTTGTGTGAAAAGGGGAGACCCCTTAACAGTTTATTAGTACGGAATGGAGAGATTTGTTTATTAGCACGGAATGGATTGATTTGTTTATTAGTACGGAATGGAGAGCTTTGTTTATTAGTACGGAATGGAGAGCTTTATTTATTAAAACAGTTTGGAGAGCTTTGTAGAATGGAGAGGTGAGTTTATTACAAATTTGAGAGATTGTATTTATTAATATAAATTGGAGTACAGCGTTTATATATCAGGTCATCCCATAAGTTCTGTCCGAATTTTGAATAAAGAAAACAAGTGACCAAATGTTACATTTAATTACAGATTCAATCTACAATGTATTTTCCCTCATTATCTATGATTCCTTCCATCTATTAACAAGCTTACTAATTCCATTACTGTAAAATTATTTTGGCTTTGATTCGAAGAACTCACAAATGTCAGTTTTAACCTCTTCTTGTGTTACAAAAGCTGTTTCTTCCAAATGATTCTGTAAGCTACGAAACAAATGGTAGTCTGAAGGAGCAAGGTCGGGAGAATAAGGTGGATGAGGATTTTCTCCCAACCAAGTTCTTCGAACTTATGTGACGTGATTCTTGCTGTGTGTGGTCACGCATTGTCCTGATGAAACATCACCCGTTTTCGATTCACTAGAGCAGGTCTTTTTTTTCTCAAAGCTTGGTTCAAACGCTCTAATTGCTGACAGTATATTTAAGCATTAATTGTTGCATTAGATGGTAGGAATTCAAAGTGGATTATTCCTTAGCAATCCCACCAGATTGAAAGAAGAACCTTTTGCCCATGAAGTTCCCTTCTCGGCTGTGGCTGGGATCCTTCCCCTTTACCAAGCCACTGTCTACGACGCTTAACATTTCGATAAAAGATCCATTTTTCGTCGCCAGTCACAAGTCTATCCAAAAAAGGTGAAACAAGTTGGCGAGAATGGAGAGAAGAGCAGATGTCAACTCGAGATTTGAGGTTGTTTTCAGACAATTCATGAGACACACATTTTCCAAGTTTAGGAACTTTTCCAAGTTGTTGAAGATGACGATGAAAAGTTGTATGGTTTGAACTGAGAACCACTGCCAATTCCTCAACTGATAAAGCAGGATTTGCTTCAAGGTCTGCTTGAACTCAAAAACTCAACTGGACGTCCGGTTCGATCTTCATCTTCAAGGGTGAAATCTCCACCTCTGAATTTTGTAAACCATCTTCTGCAAGTTCTTTCATTCACACATTCCTCTCCATAAATGAATGTTTCTAGCCGCTTCGGCTGCTGAGTTTCCTTTCTTGAACTCATAAAGCATTATGTGCCTGAAATGATTCTTGGGTACTTCCATGTTAGCAGGGTTTTAATCAAACAAAATTTTATTTTATTGATCTCTGAAATAAAATTTGATCACTTTAAATGCATCTAAACATAAAAATAATGTTCAGCTCCATTAGACATTATAAAATACTCTTTAAATTTCGTTCATTTTAACAAAAAGTTAAAATTCGGACAGAACTTATGGGATGACCTAATAAAAAGAAAAATATACATGGTTTGTAACTCGCATACAATTTCTATTGAAGTGAGTTTGATTCTCATTGGGCACCCCTCTTAGTTTTTGTGCCGACAAAGACTATATTTAATAAAGATAAAAAAGCCATTAATATTTGTGTGGGTGGGGGAAGGGGTTATGGGTAAACGAGAAATTGGTCATTCACTTTCGCGCAAATAACCTTGTGAAAGGAATGAACCAATTTCATCTCTCCCTCAATAGGTCAGACTGGATTCTTCATCCTTGATTTTCTACCGGCCCTGGAGAAGGAAACCTCTGAATTCATAACCCTATGTAGTCCCGGCGAAGTATATATTCCATTAACGACAGGATCGAAGAATTAATGATGATTCGATGATGTCGACTGAAATCGATCAGATGAATGGATGACGGCACTGTGTTTGGGCATGTTAATCTCGCTGAGCCGTTCTCTGAGTCGCCCTGAGTGAGTTCGAGCCCAGGTGAAGCCCCGCTGTTACCTTGTGTTATAGTTAATAGTAACTAGTTTTAACCCGTAAAAGTTCATGGTTTTCCTATTTTAATATTATGATAACTCTTAATTCTTGAGGTAATGATTAAATAATCTCACGGTGAGTTCTATGACAATAAGATAATCGTATTCGTAAATATTTGAGCTTAACAACTTTAACAGAATATTGCAATACAGTCATAAATATGAATCCTGGTCTGGCATTGACTCTGATCCGGAGAGGTTAAACTCCGCGATAATGACACATGAGGACTGTCGTTCGGAGTTTCCGTGGCAAGTCTTTTGCACCGTTACTTTTTTATCGTCAGATCCCAAAAGTGTGGATGGTCCGATACAAGCCTTCACTACTTGAAACAAATCATTGTGTTGGTTTTCTGACAACTACATCTAATTAGTTCCACACATATCCGGCTACTGCGAAAAACTCTACGAAACAACATTAACTTCATCTTGGCACTTGAAATGTACGAACTCTCCAGGACAACAAAACACTTCTGGTCGCATTGGAGCTAAAGAAGTACAACATTGATATAGCTGCACTGAGAAGTAAGCATCAGTCGACTACATGAAACGAGAAAGCAAAATAAGACAGCTAACAGTGTTCCTGCTGCACTTGGATGCAATACCTTCTCCTGTACTGTTTGTGGTCTTTTGTGTAATTCTCGAGCCGGTCTCAAAAATCATGCCCGTCATAGGCATGCAGATAATTAGTTCGTGCTCGTCGGAACCTCATACGTCGAACTCGACATGAGAATCTGTCATATAGCAAATACATTCTAATTGCAAACAAGACGAAAATATCCTAAAAAAACAAATAAAATACTAATATATCCACCACAGATCCTAGTAAAAAATTTAATTATAAACTATACTAAATTCAATATATCCAATTTAATCATCGTAATGACACCTCCCCAGCAACTAACGTGTTACAAAAAACCAATATTGTATATAAATTTAAATGTCTCTTGGGAGAATGTATCTCCAATAGAAATAATATATATGTTGGTCATGCTACTACTACGTTGTCTCGACTGTTGAGTTTTCATTTGAATGATTGATCAAATATACCACAGCATTTACAACAGCATGCCTGTCCACATTCGAAATTTTGAAAATTTTTTGTTGAAAATACAGCTATACTATTTCATGTAAATCTACATTTTGTGAATCGTCACTACTTTCCAAGTTCTAGTTGGCCTTTTCTCTGCTTGCTTGGTAAAAATATTATTTCGACGTGGAACTCTGACCGTTTCTTTCTCCTGTTGATTTGAATATTTTTTTATTAATAGCACGCTGACCAAGCCCACTGTTGGTGGTGGTTGGGGGCGAGGAATGGCCGTGTGACCCTCCCCTCCCCCCAGCACTGCGTTCATTGTAACTTGAAGCTTGGCGTTGAAGGTAAGCCGAAAACTGTCACTAGTGTCCTGTGAAACGTGTAGTCGTCAACGAACATTTTCTCTGTCCTAAATTCTGTCTTTCTTGTGTATGTATATGTAATTTTTTTGTTTGTTTTTTCTTAACCCTCGTTCTATTCACAGAGCTTGCTAACCATATTTTTTTTCTTTTGTTTATTTATTTAATTATTTTCTTTTTTTTTTAATATAGGCCAATGGGACTTTAACTAAGTTAAAACTTACTATTGTGAATGTGTACAATACAATGTCATTCCTATCCCCCAGTACTCTCAACTAGTGTCAGCCCTGCGACTACCCCAACTACAACCCCCTCTATTGTCTTGTTGTCGTCATTGTATATGTTATATGTAATAGGAATAGGTAGGCTTTCTTACCGCCCGGTCTACATTCTCCCCCTCTACTGGACACGATTAGAGGCTCAAACCTTGTTTCGTGATTAGGAAGCGGTTCCCGGATCTTTCTCTCTCTCTCTCTCTTTTTCACTCTGGCCTCTGTACTGGTGCTGCTGTGTTTCTCCCGTGATGTGTGCAGTCTGTGGCATTGCCTGTTCATTCTGAGGGTACACGGTTGACAGTTCCCTGGTTGCTGTTTCCGACTGGTAGTTAGGAGCCCTAACTCTTGCGTAGCGTCTTGAGCGGCCGCTCTGATCAACAGTTGCATAATATCGGGGTGTCTGTAGTGCCATGTCGCGCATGGATAGGTGTCCCTGCAGTCATCTCCGGTGGGCAACCCTGAGGCCATATTATGATTCAGGATGTGCCAAACTCTCTCTGCCCGCGTCATGGGTGATAACCGTCCGCTTCCTTTAACTCAGGCCTTCTCTTCTTCCAACACCAATTATTCACATGACTTACAAAAAACATAAATATAAACCTAAATCAGCCATCCAAAAATCACCTAAACCTTTAAATATTTCTTTCTCCAACATCCGTGGCATTAGAACCAACTTCTGCAGTGTGGAATCTTTCCTCATTGCAAAGTGCCCGGATATACTGGCCCTGTGTGAGACCAATCTTGACTCCTCTATCCCTTCCTCTGATCTCTCGATCCCTGGATACCTTCCTCTCCTCAGAAAAGACTCTCTAACCCACATGCATGGCCTTGGTGTCTACGTCAAGGAACATCTCCCCCTGGCTAGAGAGTGCTCTCTCGAATCGCCGGCCTTCTTCGCAAGCTCCAGGGTTATGGTATGACAGTTCAATTGTTTGACCTAATACAATAATTCCTGTCAAACCGTGAATTGAAGGTCGTTCTCAATGGATTCATCTCCAGCTCCTATCCCACTAACGCAGGTGTTCCTCAAGGCTTCATCCTAGGCCCTACTCTGTTCCTCATATTCATAAACGACCTTCCTGACGCCATAGATTCCCAAGTCGGCATCTATGCAGACGACACCACAATTTACTCCTGCCTCAAACACAAATCTAGTGATGCTGACAAAGTTAACCTGGTAGTTCGATTAGAAAAGGACCTCCAATCGGTTGTGAACTGGGGCAAGAAATGGATGGTTAACTTTAACGCCTCTAAAACAAAACTGCTCTCTATTAACCACCACAGGGATCCATCCCTGCATCCCATTAGAATGTCTGAAGACCAACTTCTCGAGAGCTCAGTTACGTACTATACCTTTAGGAAATGTATGACTACATCTGTTTTTTCTATGGACAGACTGAACCCTATTGTCTTGACTGTGAACCAATCTAGGAGAATGAAAACTCTGAGTATCAAAACAACCTGGAGAGTGTTAGGCTCTGTCAGGCTGCCTTGCTCAGAAACCATCACTGCCGTTATGTGGTGACCCTTAGGGGTTACGGGATTCGTGATTCCACCGCCTCCCAGATGTGCTCTAGGCGACTGAGATCCTGTGACCGCAACAAATATATAGCAGAAATCTCTTTTGTTACAACGCATGAACCTCGGTTCTTCTCGACATCGATTCGACCATTTTCTGGAAGAAGTCTTGAAATCTAGGTCTATCCTTTCCCGTGATTTTTCTGCATTGGACAGTTGCACATGCAGAATTTGAATCTGCCATTCCACCACATCCCAGAGGTGCTCTATGTGTCTGAGATCCGGTCACTGCAGAAGTCAATATATTGCTGAAATCAAATTTTGCTATACTCCGTGAATCAATCCGCCAACATTTTTTTAAATTTTGAAACGGTACTCTTTGTCGTCTTGATTGTGGCCACTAGGGTATGGGTGTGTCTTCGGCACGCGGTCTGCCACAAAGTTTACTGCATTTAATCGCTCTTTTATTTGTATCAAGTGAGCCAGCGAATACCAAAAATATTCCCTATACGACACTTTCGTGTCGTTTACGCAAAATTACGGCATTACGATCTTAATGCCGCAGCAAAAATCAAAATTCAGCAGTTCCCAATCATATATTGTCTAATTTTTGCCATCATTGGGGAACTGTACCTTTTATTCCTTGTTTTTTTTTTGTCTTTTGCTATCGCAAACCATCTTCTTCAAGGTTCAGCGCCTGAGTTCGGAGATACTCTTCTGTAGAGTGATTATTTAAGCTAATGTTGTGACACTTCAACGTGGTGTAATGGTTAACAAGCTTGTCTCGCTAGGTCAATTTAAGAATAGTGAGTTCAGTCCTCATTGGGTGCGCCTATTTTGGTCTTTGGCCACATCTAAGCTACAATTAGAAAACCATTTTGGCTACTTCGATGTGGTAATGGTTAGAAAGCTTGTTTTGTTAAACAATTAAAACTGAATAGAGAGTTCGACCCTCACTGGGAGCCCTATACTTTCGGCCTTGTGCCACATCAAAGATTTGAGATAAAAATCATTTTGGTTGCGTAGTATAAGATTTAGCAAGCTTGTCTCGCTAGATTAATTACGACTGAATATTGGGTTTGATCCTCACTGGGTACCCCATACTTTCGGCCTTGTGCCAAATCTAAGTTACGCTTAGTTAATAATTTGGAGTACTTCGGCGTGGTGTATGGTTAGCAACCTTGATTCGCTAGATCAATTACGACCGAATAGGGAGTTCGATCCTCACTGGGTACCCCATACTTTCGGCCATGAGCCACATTTAAGGTACGTTTAGAAAATCACTGGACACGACACATATATAGATATGCCCCTCCTGAAGATGGTCTCAGATGAGATTGAAAATATTTGGGAAAACAAAAATTATCTGAGAGAAAATTTTGGAATTTTTCCTTATTGATTTTCTACAATGACCAAGAAATTAATTCGTGGACTTGAAAGGATTTAAACTAAAATAAATAGACATTTCCTAACCGATTTCACAAAGCTTCACAAATGTTCAACATACGCACCGCCTGTAACACGTCAAGTCGGTAGTCCAGCTTCTGACAAACACGTTGTAGCATGTCTTGCGTAACATTCTCCAACGCCTTAGTGATTCTCTGCTTAAGTTTCGAAAGTTCTACCCTTTCACAAAGCCCCATAGAAAAAAAAGTCACAAGGTGTGAAATCAGGTGAACATGATGGTCATTTCAATAGAACATTGTCATTATCACAAGCTCGCCAGATCCATCTTCCTGGTAGATTCTTATTTAGATAAATTCGCTCAGTCAACTTAGGTTTTACACATTTTTTTAAAAAATTGAGTTCATTTGAGCGAGATCATCCTGGATAAGACGATAAACTACATCCAGCAGCAAGGCCTCTGATCAGGAGGTTTTGAGGAGCGTGGAACCACCTCTTAATTGCTGGTGTTCACAGGTCCTTCAAGACCAGGGGTGGAAGCTCTTGTTAGGGTCCCAGTATTGGGCAAATAGTAAACTATTACTAGCAATACTTTTTTGAAACAAATTATTAACAGCAATACAATTTTGAAGGAAAAATATTACGAGAAACAGATTTTTGACAAAACAAAATATCAGCAATAAAAACTTTTTGTCGGCATTAAATAACCCATTGAGGTCGTTATGATGTAAAACAAAATAAACCAATCTAAACCAAAGAATACACATTCTATTCATACGAATCTATCCTAAAATGTTGTCAACATTAAATAACCCATTGAGGTTGATATGCCGTAAAACAAAATAACCCAAACCAATCTAAACCAAAGAATACATATTCTATTCATACGAATCTATCCTAAAAATGTTGTCGGCATTAAATAACCCATTGAGGTCGATATGCTGTAAAACAAAATAAACCAAACCAATCTAAACCAAACCAATCTAAACCAAAGAATACATCTATTCATACGAATCTATCCTAAAAATGTTGTCGGCATTAAATAACCAATTGAGGTTGATATGCTGTAAAACAAAATAAACCAAATCAATCTAAACCAAAGAATACATATTCTATTCATACGAATCTACCCTAAAAATGTTGTCAGCATTAAATAACCAATTGAGGTCGATATGCTGTAAAACAAAATAAACCAAACCAATCTAAACCAAAGAATACATATTCTATTCATACGAATCTATCCTAAAAATGTTGTCAGCATTAAATAACCAATTGAGGTCAATATGCTGTAAAACAAAATAAACCAAACCAATCTAAACCAAAGAATACATATTCTATTCATACGAATCTACCCTAAAAATGTTGTCAGCATTAAATAACCCCTTGAGGTTGATATGCCGTAAAACAAAATAAACCAAACCAATCTAAACCAAAGAATACATATTCTGTTCATACGAATCTATCCTAAAAATGTTGCCGGCATTAAATAACCCATTGAGGTTGATATGCCGTAAAACAAAATAAACCAAACCAAACCATTTGAGCGAGAATTGGCTATGGTATTACCAAATTTTGGGGACACCCTGTATCTCTTAGATTATGCTCACTCTCATGAAAACGTTTCAACCATGACCGACATATCAATTTTCCTTCAGTTCAGACGTTTTGCCGAAGAATGCGTTCTACCATTTCGGCTATTAAAATTCTTGAAGACCGAACTGTAAGCTCACTTGGGGGTGTCAACTACGAAGGCATGAAGAGATCTGAGTGGTCGTCTAGCCGATCATTGAAAAGTTAATCTGTATATAAAATACTTTTTGGAAATTGTAATGGTCGGAATGAGATTATACATTCATTAAACGTCTGCATTTTTTTAAGGGAACCG
This sequence comes from Acanthosepion esculentum, assembly GCA_964036315.1. Taxonomy (NCBI): domain Eukaryota; kingdom Metazoa; phylum Mollusca; class Cephalopoda; order Sepiida; family Sepiidae; genus Acanthosepion; species Acanthosepion esculentum. Next base: position 88,305,891 of record OZ038508.1, on the reverse strand, counting down.
TTAAAAACAAAAAAGAAAGCAAATAAATAAATAAATAATAAATAAATAAAACAAAAAATTAACAAAACTCTAAATATCTCTATATATAAAAAGCAGGATGTGTGTGTGTGTTTGTGTGTGTGTGTGTGTGTGTGTGTGTGTGTGTGTGTGTGTGTGTGTGTGTGTGTGTGTGTGTAACGAATGCACGGCCGCAATTTTCGACGTATTTAAAAACCAAAATTTACATGCACATGCTCCAAGTTAGCGAAAAGGCCAATACTGAATTTGCATTTCCCAACTCCCATCGATAGTGGAAATAATCGATTTTTTCATGCTTCTACGGCAGTTTTCATGTAGTTTGCGGCCATTTTCTACTGGCCAGAGTGAGAGCCTATAGCTGGCTGCCACGAATAGGCAGGAAGATTCTATTGGCCAGCGTGAGAGCCAACAGCTGACTGACACGAATGTTAACTAGTATGCTAGCATGCAAAAAAAATCGATAACTGCATTCGTCACAAGTGGGACAAATTTAAATCTGCATGGCACTTTACTCCAATTGGCTCATTCGCTTGCTTAAACTCAACGTTGATTCTGATTCCGCAAAATTGGGTGTGAAAAAGTATTTGTTGTTAACATTCTTTTTTCATTCGGTTTTTCCAGTTACGAGTCCTTTTTTAAAGCTGATCGTTTTGTGTTCATTTTGTTTAGTTCTTTTTTCGTAATAGATTTAATGTTTAGTATAGAGCTTAGAAAAAAAATCGCAGTGTGAGATAGGCAAGAAGTAAGGCATGTAGCAGCATCAGCACGACAAAGGGCACTCCTTTAAAGGCAAGGAAGGGCAAAAATATTTTAAATCAAGTGATAGCGATTGCTGTATGAGTCGTACGATTTTTGAATCAAGCACGGGCAACGCCGGGCCATGCTGCTAGTAAATAAATAAATGCTTTACAAGTATGCTGTAGCATTTAATGTCAACGAGTTGCTCTAAATTTGTTATTCATTTTTTAAGCTATATGTTAGAAAAATAGATTGATATGCTTCCTGGGTGATTGAAAAGTAACTCCCTATTTTATGTATGAGTGGCCAGCCATGAATCCTGACTGATCACCCTGTGACTTTTTTCTTTGGGGTTGGTTAAAGGAGAAAGTCTACGATACCAAACCAAGACTTTGGAAGAACTTCAAAGGCGAATTCAAGAAATGATGTCTTCCATACCACAAGAGTTCCTGGTGAAATCAGTTGACGCGATTCCTGAGCGGATCGAGAAGCGAAATCTGGTGCCCATATTGAATTTTAAATAAGACCTCATGTTAAACGATTTTCTTTCATATCCATTTATTGCAAAAATTATACTTAATAAATGAATTAACAGCATTTTGAAATGGAGAGTTACTTTTAAATCACCCTGTATAAATAGATACCAAAATCGAACAAGTACAAAGATTTAAATATCTGGGAAGTGTTTTATTAACAAAGGGCAGAAAGGGCGACACTGAAATCCGAAGGCATATGAGAGAAATACATGTCCTGTCAGGATTGAGTATTGCCGGCCACAATATGAAGATGACACAGAGTTGATAGCAGACACAGAAAAAAAAATCTACAGATGTTACTGAAAGAAAGCAAGAAAAAAGGAATAATATCAATTGCAAAAAGACAGAATGCGATTGTTAGCGAAAGAACTGTCTTAAAAGGTAACTGAACTGTTAAGTGAGATATCCTATAGTGCAGTAAATACTGAATAATCTGCTTAAATTAAAGATAAGAAGAGATTTGAAGCAACAGAAACAAAGAAAAGAGTACTGAAATGTTAGGCGATATGTGTGCTCCAATATGGCAGTGAAAACTGGACAATCTCCCCAAAGATGAAGAAGAGACTTGAAGCAAAAGAAACAAAGAAAAGAGTACTGAACTGTTATTTGATATCTGCCCTTCTATATGGCAGTGAATATTGGAAAATCTCATCAAAGATGAAGAAGAGACTTGAAGCAAGAGAAACAAAGAAAAGAGTACTGAACTGTTACGTAATAGCTGTCCTCCTATATGGCAGTGAATGCTGGACAATCTCCCCAAAGATGAAGAAGAGACTTGAAGCAACAGAAACAAAGAAAAGAGTACTGAACTGTTACCTGATATCTGTCCTCCTTTATGGCAGTGAATGTTGGACAATCTCCTCAAAGATGAAGACGTGACTTGAAGCAACAGAAACAAAGAAAAGAGTACTGAACTGTTATCTGATATCTGTCCTCCTATATGGCAGTGAATGCTGGACAATCTCCTCAAAGATGAAGAAGAGACTTGAAGCAACAGAAACAAAGGAAAGAGTACTCAACTGTTGTGTGATATCTGTCCTCCTATATGGCAATGAATGCTGGACAATCTCCCCAAAGATGAAGAAGAGACTTGAAGCAACAGAAACAAAGAAAAGAGTACTGAACTGTTACCTGATATCTGTCCTCCTTTATGGCAGTGAATGTTGGACAATCTCCTCAAAGATGAAGACGTGACTTGAAGCAACAGAAACAAAGAAAAGAGTACTCAACTGTTGTGTGATATCTGTCCTCCTATATGGCAGTGAATACTTAACAATCTCCTCAAAGATGAAGAAGAGACTTGAAGCAACAGAAACAAAGAAAAGAGAACTGAACTGTTACCTGATATTTGTCCTCCTATATGGCAGTGAATGCTGGACAAACTAGTTAAAATCAATATTTTTCGATCGATGCCATATTGATTTTCAATAATTTTATTGATATTCTAATATTTTCAAATGCCAAATTAAGTTTTCAAGCAAACTTGTTTAACATCCAAAAAGTACAAAATCAGTTAGTTTTTGCACGAAAGTTTGATTTTTTTTCAAAAGGTTGTAAGACCTAAAATATTTAATATAACGTTGTGGAAATTTTTGAAACTTGTTAAAATGAATATTTTTCGATCGATACCTTATCGATTTTCAATAATTTTATTGGTTTTCTAATAATTTCAATTTCCAAATTAAGTTTTTAAACATCCGTCTTTAACGTTCAAAAAGTACCAAATCAGTTAGTTTTTGGACGTAAATTTCAATGTTTCTCAAAAGTTTGTAAAACCTAAAATGTTTAATGAAACTTTGAGGAAATTGAGGAGTTGTTAATATCTATAATTTTCGATCAATACCATATCGATTATCAATAATTTTATTTGTTTTCTAATATTTTCAAATGCCAAATTAAATTTTCAAACAACCGATTTTTTAAATTTTATTTGTTTTCTGCTATTTTCTAAATGATGCCTACTTTGATATTTTTCAATAGAAAAGTTAGAAAACAAATTGAAATATTGCATATTTTGTTATTTTTCAATGCAAAAATAAGAGAATAGATTTAAATCGTTCGTACTGTTGTCTCCATCTTTGTTGCCACATTCAGGATGTTCAGGCCATTGTACGCACCAGCCTTCTTCGATATCTGTCTATATTCCTGAGATAAGGTATATTCACGACGAACAGCGAGAGGTTGTGTTGTCTTGTCTGTGGGAGAGTGGTTGTTGGGTGGAAAATAATTTGTCACCCACAAGTATCCGGAAATGCTTTTTGATCCTGTTGAGACTGGAAATTGATGACCGGCCTCTTTTGCCCATATAACACAGCAGTACCCTATTTTCGGCCTCATCTGGCTCTTGTGAAAGGTAGACGACAGCTAGAGGGGTGAGGTACGTACTGGTGTGGTACAAAAAACCGACCATTTTCCCAATATCTTTAGCGATTGATCATGTGTAGGAGTCCCACGTGAGATCTCGGTTGTGCTTGAGTTCCAGTGGGCGCTCAACGTACTGGTCTCCCTGAGTGGGCACCCGTTTATCACGATAGTTTCCGCTCGGTGATGATGGAACGTCATTAATTTGGTTGTCGAGACGTTGAATATGGCCATCCAGTTTTACCCACATTGAGCTGCAAGAGCTCGGCCAGAGGAGAGATCTGCCGCCAGGCATTGGCCACGTAGAATTTTGGATACTGTTGCATCATCAGCATAGATATGTACAAAGTATCTGTGTATCCTCTTAGGCGGATCATTTATGTAAAGTAGAAACTTGGACCGAGAGCCGAACCTTGGGGGACGCCTGCGTCCACTGAGCCTCGGAGGAGTGGCTGTTAACAACTGCCTTCAGGGACTTTTTCTTTGGAAGGACTTGATAGAAAATCACAAACCTGTAACAGATAGCGCCTGCATATGGACAGAAAATGTATCGAGAAAGTAGATAAAAATAAAAATAGGTATCAGACACACATGTCTGTTCTCTTGTTCATTGTCGTGCTAGGGTAGGACTTGCTAGGGTAGGTCTTTCTTGCTAGGGCAGGTCTTGCTAGGGTAGTTCTTTATTGCTGCTGTACGTCTTGCCAGGGTAGGTTTTTCTTGCTAGGGTAGGTCTTGCTAGGGTAGGTCTTTCTTGCTAGTGTAGGTCTTTCTAGAGCAGGTCTTGCTAGGGTAGGTCTTTCTTTCTAGGGTAGGTTTTGCTAGGGTAGGTCTTTCTTGCTGGTGTAGGTCTTGCTAGGGTAGGTCTTTCTTGCTAGTGTAGGTCTTGCTAGGGTAGGTCTTTCTTGCTAGTGTAGGTCTTGCTAGGGTAGTTCTTTCTTGCTAGTGTAGGTCTTTCTAGAGTAGGTCTTACTAGGGTAGGTCTTTCTTTCTAAGGTAGGTCTTGCTAGGGTAGGTCTTTCTTGCTAGTGTAGGTCTTGCAAGGGTAGTACTGTGTTGCTAGTGTAGGTCTTGCTAAGTTAGGACTTGCCAGGGTAGGTCTTTCTTGCTAGTGTAGGTCTTGGTAGGGTAGTTTTTTCTTGCTAGGGTAGGTGTTGCTAGAGTAGTTCTTTCTTGCTAGGGTAGGTCTTGCTAGGGTAGGTCTTTCTTGCTAGTGTAGGTCTTGCTAGTGTAAGTCTTGCTAGAGTAGGTCTTTCTTGCTAGGGTAGGTCTTGCTAGGATAGGTCTTTCTTGCTAGGGTATGTCTTTCTTGCTAGGGTAGGTCTTGCTATGGTAGTACTTTGTTGCTAGTGTAGGTCTTTCTAGGGTAGGTCTTGCTAAGGTAGGACTTGCTAGGGCTGGTCTTTCTTGCTAGGGTAGGTCTTGCTAGGGTAGTTCTTTCTTGCTAGTGTAGGTCTTGCTAGGGTAGATCTTGCTAGGGTAGGTCTTTCTTGCTAGGGTAGGTCTTGCTATTTTGTAACACAGTGTAATATCAATGCTCGTCTATAGCAATGACTGCTGGGAAATTTCCTCAATGATAAAGAGAAGGCGACAAAGATGCTGTTCTATAAAAGGATTCCGACAATAACATAAACAGAAACTCGAAGGCGGACTGAAATATCGGAAGATGATTTCTAGATGCTAAGCAAAGTATTAAGAGACAGGAAAATTTCGATATTTCTTCACAGATGAAGGATCGAATGGAGATGACCGAGGGGTGGTTCAACCGAAGGATGCTGAGAATACCATGGACGGAGCATTTGATCAATGAGGATGTTTTAGGGGAAATGGAAACAAAAAAGACATGCTTAAAATCGGAAATAAAAGAAAGCAGTTTTAACTTTTCCAAAACATGAGGATAGAGGGTTGGGAGAATTAGACACTCGCAAGACATAGTGAAGGCAAGAGCTGGGTAGGAGAGATAGTAAAAAAATGTTAAAATCTACAAAAGTTAGGAAGTTGTGGAGAGCCACGATCGTCGATTTCAGAAGGGACAGGACACATGAAATTTTAGTTAACAAGAGTCCCACCTCATGGAATGGTATTTTATTCATTTCGTACCATCCAAATCTTTTTTTTAAAATATTTTATTAGAGTTTTTATCCCAAATAAAACGGAAATATTTTTGATGCCTCGCTAAAAGCTTTCACCCCGGTTTAAGCGCGTCCTTGTCGTACTTAAAAGGAAATTCGATAAAAGATTTCCTCTTTTAACATCCGGTATCTCCCTTTATGAATTTGGAGGCAAAAAATATTTAACGACGCCGAAACTGTAATGTCTCTCCCGAAATCTCATCTCCCCATCCGACAAAAATAGGCAAATAGACATTGTGTTAATGTCGTGCACATAGAGACAGAGAGAAGAGAAGAGAAGAGAAGAGAAGAGAAAAGAAAAGAAAAGAAAAGAAAAGAAAAGAACGTGATTTCTTTTTAATATGGCCGGAGTAGACATTAATGTTCCCGTTATTTCTGGAAGTCATAACTGTAATATTATGTAAACAATTGTCGAGGAAGATGGCCTCACGCATGGGTTTCTAAGTTCGATTCGCAACAAAACGAAGATAGATAGACAGAGCGATAGATAGATAGATAGATAGATAGAGAGAGAGAGAGAGAGAGAGAGAGAGTGGGCGGATAGATTTTAGCAAACGTTTGTATAAATATTCTGATATATGAATTATTTCAGATAGCTATGAAAAATTTTAGATAGATAGATAATGAATAGAGTAAGACAGATAGATGGATAGATAGATGTAACTACATAAATAGTAACAGACTAAGATAGATAGATAGATAGATAGATAGATAGATAGATAGATAGATAGATAGATAGATATGAACAATTTCAGATAGATAGATAGATGGATAGATAGATATGAACAATTTCAGAGGATAGATAGATGGATAGATAGATATGAACAATTTCAGACAGATAGATAGATAGATAGATAGATAGATAGATAAATAGATAGATAGATAAATAGATAAATAGGGAGATAAATAGATAGATAGATATATAGATAGACATGAACTATTTCAGATAGATAGATAGATAGATATATAGATATGAACAATTTCAGATAGATAGATAGATAGATATGAACAATTTCAGATAGATAGATATGAAAAATTTCAGATAGATAGATAGATAGATAGATAAATAGATAGATAAATAGGGAGATAAATAGATAGATAGATAGATAGATAGATATGAACAATTTCATATAGATAGATAGATAGATAGATAGATAGAAAGAAAGATAGATAGGTAGATAGATAGATAGAAAGATAGATAGGTAGATAGATAGATATGAACAATTTCAGATAGACTGATAGTGAGAGAGAAAAAGAGGTAGATATGAATACTCTGCATTAGATTTTCTAAAAATCAGGACAGAAGACTTAATTACTGTTTAACCTCTGTTCCACTTCTCTGAAGATGGCTTCTGTCGCCGAGGAGACAAATTCCTCAAACTCCTATAAATACTTGCAAAGGGAGAGAGAGGGAAATGAATGCAGCTATTTCCTCATTGCGTTTCCTTATTTTTCGCTATTAAAGGATCCGTGTTACCCAGGAACGCGTTATTACAGAGCTAATGACCCATTCATTTGTCATATCAACCACACTGACCTCAGACCCCTTTACTCTTCTGTCCGCGGACAGGTGTTTTGCTATTAAGCCGTAAATTGCTTGATACGAACAAGGCTATAAAAATACACGGCAAAGGAAATGAGGAGAAGGCGATAAAAAATTAGGCAAAAAAAAAATATATTAGGCAAAAAACAAACAAACTATATATAAAGTCAAACGGGAGAAGTAACTTAAACTTCTAAGGACTTATTATTATATAAACTGATAAAAATCATATATATATATATATATATATATATATATATATATATATATATATATGTATTGAGCACTATTCTGTAAAAATAAAAATATCTATATGAAAACGGGATTTTATATCTTACTGTTCTTTCTTTTTATTTTTATATACATATATATGTATGTATATATATATATATTATATAAATGGTGGTACTTGCTTGGAAAAACCTTGGATAACCAGTACCCAAGGAAAAATGAGGAATAAAAAAAGAAAGAACCAAGAACATTAAACTAAGGCGAAAACAATCGTCCAGAGTTGAAGCTCAAAATCCAAAGAAAAAAACCCTCCAAAACGAGGAAAGGCAACGACGTAACGTGCTCAATACACAAAGTAGAGCAAATCTAATATAAACGTAATGAGCCAGACATATATGTCATTCACAGACAGTACTGTTTCGCTGTATCACAGCTCCTCAGTGCGACTAGACTTCCGAATGCCTCAAGCCAGGATTGAAACACAACTAATTTCGTGTCAGCAAGAGCTATCTTCACTCGGTAGAGCTACACAACTAAATCTAGCATATTGTTTTTACAAATGTAAACACATGCCAATGAGCCAAAGTGCTCCATTCATTTTATCTTTCAACAATAAAATATATTAAAGAATAATTAATATATATATATATATATATATATAAATTTCGTGTGTGTGTATATATATATATATATATATATATATATATATATATATATATATATATATTTATACACACGAAATTTCTTGAACATTCAGACCGGTAACTGTAATAAATATTTTTCAATTAAAAACAGACCATTTACTTAAATTAACTTTATCTATAAAAATAACGTATAAACAGAATGAATATATATATATATATATATATATATATATATATATATATATATATATATATATATATATATATATATATATATATATATGTGTGTGTTTGTGTGCGTGTGTGTACAAATATAGAAGAACCGTTAGGTTAATAATACAAAGTTCTTTAGTATTTTTGTTTTTATTAAAAAAAAAAGGCAGTGCTCAATACAAAAGTAGAGCCTAAATTATAATTATTTTTTTATTTTTTAATTATTTTTAATTTTTTTAACTTTTTAAAATTTTTTTATTTTTTATTTTTTTAAAATATGATCCCATCGCAAATTTAAACATATCTATTTATCTATCTATCTATTTATCTCTCTCTCTCTCTCTCTCTCTATATATATATATATATATATATATATATATATATATATATATATATATATATATAAAATTATTTATTTAAAAATTGTAACATAAATATGTTATAAAATCACTACAAAAATAGCCATTTTGCTTCAACACCTCCGGTGTCTTATTAAGAAGGGTGTTTCATTAAGACGGATCAAAGTCGGCAGTAAATAAATCAGTGTTATTGGTGGAAATTTATTTATTTCTCTATTGGATCATTTTCTGTAAGTCATGGCAATTATGTTAATAAGAAATACTCTCGCCAACATGTGCGCTAAATCTGAAAGAAAAAGGAAAAAAATCATTAGACTCTTAAACTTAAGTCACATTTAAAATAGGTCCAAGTTATAGGAACACCCTTTATATATATATATATATATATATATATATATATATATATATATATATATATATATATATATATATGTATCCGATGCGATGAGAACGAAAGTAATATATAAATATACTATTTAACTCATATTAAATCCCTAAATTATTTGTAAAAGAGTTAAAAACAATCTAAATTGCTAGCAAACATCAAATTAATTTCTTCGGTGTTTTTAAAAAATTAAATTACTATCAAACATTAAAATCTTTCTTTACATAAATTGCTAAAAATTACCACTGCCGCTGTCTCTTAGTAAAGTCTAATGACAGCTTCTTTGTCTTTACTTCCCCCTTCTTTCTTTTTCTTTTTTCTCTCTTCTCCCCCTTCCCTTTCAATATATCACTTCCGTTAAGTTAACCGATTAAATAGGTCAATGTCTGGTCCCTCCTCCCCTAATACTAAGTATGATAGATAGAAATATTAAAATAAACCCTCTCTAAACTCAGTCATGTCTATCACACCACTCCTCACTACCCTCTCTGTTAAATTACATAAACTTAATACTACCCGTCAAAAGTGTAAATGTTCATTTCACCTTTTGGAAGTGTAGTCTGATGATCCAGGGTCCTTTAAAAGGGCTATGGTGAAATAAATTATTACATGGAGCCTTAAAGTGGTCTGTTTTTCTTTAAATTATTAACTCTGAATTTACATTGAGCTCTCAGGATTTCATCCCCTTTGGGACTACCTATACGGATTACCTAATTTTTCGTAACTTATATATATATATATATATAGTAAAGGTATTAATATATATATATATATATATATATATATATATATATATATATATATATAGATAGATAGATAGATAAATAGATAGATAGATAGAAAGGAGGCACGGTGGAGTAATGGATAACGGCTTGGAGAGCCGAGTTCGAAATCCAGTCGAATCCATTACATTCACTTACGTGCTAATACCCATGGGAAAGGTGTGAATCCTCTTCTTCTCCCTCCAACTATGGGTAAATAGCAGGACAGACTGGGTTCTATAGCCTTGGATGGCAACTGGTCTAGGAGAAGGACAACTCTGAATTCAAAACCTGCGGAGGGTCGTTTGGAGACCTTGTGGCATTCGCTGCACCAGGTCCCTGTATTCGTCCCTCCAAAAAGTGTGGATGGCCCTGCACAAAGCCTTCACCACTATAATCAAATCTCATGTTTCGGTGTCGGGCTTTCAGTTTCTGGGCACTGATCTGCCTGACCCTCATACGTCGAATTCGACGGGAGAGTCTATTATATATATATATATATATATATATATATATATATATATATATATAGTAAATTATATATATATATATATATATATATATATATATATATATATATATATATATAATTTACTATATATATTAAAGGTAACAAATCTGTTGGTATATAATCCAAGTGGGTCATGGTAATATAAAACATTAAAACCGATCACAAAAAGAGCTCAATGTATTTATTATTACAGAGCAAATAATTAATAAACAATAAAATCCAAAATTACTTCATATGGGGAATAGACTTAATTTAACCGACAGGCAAAAAAAGAGCGCCCCTGGGAAAATCTGATCTTTGTAAGAGGGGCTTAATAGGACTGACGAATTTCGTTGTAAAAAAATTATATATATATATATATATATATGATATTGTAATAAATATGGCGACAAAGATGAGGACAATAGTCCGAATAATGTAAATAATATCTATCTACGTATTTAAATTGTTTCATTACTATCTCTGTTCCTTATCAATCTCTCCACCAATCTCTCTCTCTCTCTCTCTCTCTCTCTCTATCTATCTATCTACGTATTTAAATTATTTCATAACTATCTCTGTTCCTTATCAATCTCTCCATCCTCTCTCTCTCTCTCTCTATCTATCTATCTGTCTATCTATCTATCTATCGTATTTATTGAACAAAGTAACTAATAATAACAAAACAAAAGTCATTGAAACAAAGCAAGTTCAGTCGACCAATGATGACAATTCCAGAACAACGTAACTATAAACAATTTTTCTATCCTCTGCCAGCCGCAATGATCTACGTATTTAAATTTTTTCATAACTGTCTCTGTTCCTTATCTATCTCTCCACCTCTCTCTCTATCTCTAGATATCTATATCATTCTCTTCATTATCTATCTATCAAAAGTGAGTATAACATCAATAAGCTAAATGACAAATTTTATAGAATTAAGAACACAGAAGATAACGATTGACGTTGCATTTAAATTTTTGAAGATCAAAGGCAATAAAGCCACTAGGACGCAAAGGGGTTACTGAGTGTTAGAGAATATGAGAAAAACTACTATTAAGGAGAGAGAACAATAAAAGAACAAGAATTAAGAAGACAGATGATAATGATTGACATTGCATTTAAATTTTTGAAGATCAAAGGCAATAAAGCCACTAGGACGCAAAGGGGTTACTGAGTGTTAGAGAATATGAGAAAAACTACTATTAAGGAGAGAGAACAATAAAAGAACAAGAATTAAGAAGACAGATGATAATGATTGACATTGCATTTAAATTTTTGAAGATCAAAGGCAATAAAGCCACTAGGACGCAAGGGGTTACTGAGTGTTAGAGAATATAAAAAAAACTACTATTAAGGAGAGAGGACAATAAAAGAACAAGAATTGAGAAGAAGGAAGAAAACGTGAAGTACAAGAGAAACCGGGGAAACCGCGTTTCCTGTGACATTCTTCTTGGTTGAATGGTAAAGCCTACCTTTTTAAAGGTTGTTTTCCCCTATAACCGTAAGCTCTATGCTAGCAGTCTCTTTTCTTGATTCCTCAATCCGAGCCGCTATCCATTACTCCAGCCCGGCTCGGATTGAGGAATCAGAGAGCCGAGTTCGAATTCCAGTCGAATCCATTACATTAACTTGCGTGCTAATACTCTTGGGAAAAGTATGAATATACTTCTCCCCCCATCTATGGATAAATAGCAGGACAGACTGGGTTCTATAGCCTTGGATGGAAACTGGTCTACCGCAGTAAGAAATGGCAACCTATTGCAGGAAAAAATCTGCCTCGTCAGTCATGTATCGAAAGTCATGTATTTTTCTCCAAAGCCCGTAGCTGCTCAGTTTCGTGTTCCCTACCAAGGGCGACGCAGGTTCGATCCCTGGCGGAGAATGCAGTTTCATTTCACTACTTTTTTGAATACACAGAGGCGGATAGACGTAAACCCTTGTGCAAATTAACTGAAACAAAACGAATTATTCCGTTATTATTTACTTTTTTTGTATGTCTCCAATGAAACATGACCCCGTGCACATGTTAGTACTTCGTCTGTCCGCCTTAATATTTTAGAAGCTCTTTCGTCTGATCTGGCATAGAATCCTCTAATTCGGAGCATTCCTCAATAATTTCGGTGTCAGGCGACAACAAGGTCTATTATAGCCGCCACGAGATTCTCTTTCGTCATATAGTTTGCGATGTCTCTGTAAGGCTTGCTAGTGTGTTCGTGTAGCGTTACAAATTTTCGTACGCTTCCTTGGAGTAATGTCAATCGCAGACAAAAGCCGTAATCGACAGTCGAGACAATAGTGTCTGGGATTGATAAAAATCAGATGCAACATTTTTAATGCCAAACAAATTTCATCATACATCCCGAAAATAGATTCATATTACCGCGCACCACTGTAAATGACCTAATCTAAGGCAAAAATAAAAATTAGTTACATTCTGTCACTCTAGTGCGTCTAAGACTAACCGTATGCTGAAAGAAAGGAAACTAAAGGTGTAGTTTCAATTAATTTGGGGCGTCTATATTAAACACGAATTGTCCACTGTAACAATGTTTGAACTAATATAAATGTCAGATTAAAAATAATAATGCATAAGATACGGCGCAGTTATGGGCTTTCAAGAAAATATATAATTGAAGATGAGGTGCTTTCCTTAGAAAGGAAAAATAAAGCATTGCTCACTGTGACGTTCATCGGAGACGAGAGGTGAAGCCAACCAAATCAAATGGAGGTTTCTCCTATAAAGGAGGACGCTAGTTGCATCTCTGCTGGAAAGAATTTCATTCTTTATTTTTATTGAGTATTTAATTTATTGTTACTGTTCTTTTTTATTTTAATCCTTTCACCCCCAATCAAGGCAATAAAGCCACTAAGACGCAAAGGGGGGTTACTGAGTGAATGAGAAAAACTACTATTAAGGAGAGAGGACAATAAAAGAACAAGTATTAAGAAGACAGAAGATAACGATTGACATTGAATTTCAATTTTTGAAGATCAAAGGCAATAAAGCCACTAGGACGCAATGGGTTACTGAGTGTTAGAGAATATGAGAAAAACTACTATTAAGGAGAGAGGACAATAACAGAACAAATTAAGAAGAGAGAAGATAACGATTGACATTGCATTTAAATGTTTGAAAATCAAAGGCAATAAAGCCACTAGGACGCAAGGGGGTTACTGAGTGTTAGAGAATATGAGAAAAACTACTATTAAGGAGAGAGGACAATAAACGAACAAGAATTAAGAAGACAGAAGATAACGATTGACATTGCATTTAAATTTTTGAAGATCAAAGGTAATAAAGCCACTAGGACGCAAGGGGTTACTGAGTGTTAGAGAATATGAGAAAAAACTACTATTAAGGAGAGAGGACAATAAAAGAACAAGAATTAAGAATACAGAAGATAACGATTGACATTGCATTTAAATTTTTGAAGATCAAAGGTAATAAAGCCACTAGGACGCAAGGGGTTACTGAGTGTTAGAGAATATGAGAAAAAGTACTATTAAGGAGTGAGGACAATAAAAGAACATGGATTAAGAAGACAGAAGATAATGGCTGACATTGCATTTAAATTTTAAAGCGCGAAGTTGACAAGCAAGCAAGAAAGTTCCACATGCGAGAAGTGCGTGAGAAGGCAACTGTCCGCCTAGAACTTACGGTTACATCTATTCATTTCAGTTTGTAAAATAATGACAAGGGTGAATTTCAAGTGTTTCGCGGTTTGGACCATCGTGCTTGTGTAAAAATAGACCATTGTTTCAACGCTGACAAAAATTCACACAGACAGTTCATTTGAAAACAAATTCCACAATTAAGTATTGTTTCCTAAGCAAATAACCAGCCACACCCGAAGATCCAGAGAACGCCATACTTTCTGGAAATCTGTACAAGAGATCTCTTAAGTGAAGTGGTCCTTAACTGGAACATACGAATAAAACAAATCATGACTTTCGCACGGTCTTAAATAAATATTGTAGATAATTGACAAAGAAGAATGTGTCCGGTTAAAGGAAATACATTTTAGTGTTGCGCTATTTCGGTGAGAAAATGTAAAAAAAAACAAAAACTTTAGAGACATTTCCAAAGAAATAATGGATTACTATTTGTTGTCCGACATTTAGACTACTTCAAACATTGTTGTAGTGGATACTTCCTATTTGAAATAGATGTCCCATTTTTTTATTTATTCAACACTGAATAATATTGATTTATATAATTATTTATTTATTAATCATTTCACCCCAAGCAAGGCAATAAAGCCACTAAGATGCAAAGGTTTACTGGATGTTAGGCAATATGAGAAAAACTACTATTAAGCAGAGAGGACAAAAAAAAAAGAACAAAAATTAAGAAGATATAAGGTAACGATTGACATTGCATTTAAATTTTGAAGATGAAAGGCAATAAAGCCACCATGACGCAAGTGGTTACTGAGTGTTAGAGAATATGAGAAAAATTACTATTAAGGATAGAGGACAATAAAAGAACAAGATTTAAGAAGGCAGAAGATAACGATTGGCATTGCATTTAAATTTTTGAAGATCAAAGGCAATAAAGCCACTAGGACGCAAGTGGTTACTGAGTGTTAGAGAATATGAGAAAAACTACTATTAAGGAGAGAGGACAATAAACGAACAAGAATTAAGAAGGCAGAAGATAACGATTAACACTATAATTTAATTTTTTAAAGATTGTAGGTAATAAAGCCACTAAGACGGAAGGGGTTTACTGTGTGTTGCTTCCCATCGTCCTGTTTTCTTCTTAGCTTGTTTCCCATCTTCATATAATTTCATTTTTACAATTGACCATACAGTTTCAATCGAATTCAGATCAAAACTTGATGGTGGCCATTCCATTATCTTCCCTTCTGGAAATCTTTTATGAAGAATATACGTTATCTTAGATCCATAAAAAGAAGTATTTTCATCCATAAATACAAACCTTACTTTAAAACTTCGGCTCGGTGACTTGTACCATACGAAGAAAGTTGAATTGCAATAGTTATCGCTGTTCAGCTTAACATCTGGCATCGACTTTGAATGGTCCAATAATTGACAATTTCAGCGCAGATCATCGTACTTCCGACTTATAGCCACGGGCACATCTTCATCGAATAAAATCCAAACATTATCCATCCATCACGACCATCGAGTGTCACCGCATTCAGTACCATGCGTGAGACACGATTAGGCGAGTATGTATCTTTCGATACATGATTGACGTGGCAGATTTTATGCCCGCTGTAGGTTTCCATTTCTTTCTGCGGTAGACCAGTTGCCTTCCAAGGCTATAGAATCCGGTCTGTTCTGCTATTTGCCCATAGCTGAGGGGGAGAAGAAGAGGATTCATACCTTTCCCTAGGGTATTAGCACGTAAGTGAATGTAATGGATTCGACTCAAATTTGAACTCGGCTCTCCGATTCCACATTACTCCACGGTAAATTACTTTACAAGAATCAAATTTCCTTTATTTCTCGGCCCAATTCTGACGCTTTAAAATATTTGCTTTACCGAGAGGAGTTTGCCTTGGATATTCCTTGACAGATCCCAATTCGCGAAGTATTCTACACCTTTTGTCCTTTTTGACTTGTTCAATTCCAGTCTCTTCTAAGATCTGAGTGCTCGTCAAAAGTCGTTCTTTCTCTATAACAAGCTGTAGGTTACGTTCATGTCGAGGAAGCAAGTTCTTAAAGAGTTTTCCGTTACATTGAGTTCTCAAGTTTTATTTTAACAGAATTCTTATATAAGTAAGAATACTTATATTTGTTTTAAAAGAACAAGAATAAGAATGAGAATGAGAATGAAAATATTTTTTATAAAGAACAAGAATGAGAATGAGAAAGAGAATGAAAGTATTTGTTTTAAACGAATAAGAATAAGAATGAGAATGAAAACATTTATTATAAAGAACAAGAATAAGAACAAGAATAAGAATCAGGATGAGATTGAAAATAATTATTATAAAGAACAAGAATAAGAATGAGAATGAGAATTAAAATATTTGTTATAAAGAACAAGAATAAGAACAAGAATGAGATTGAGAATGAGAATGAAAATATTTGTTATACAGAACAAGAATAAGAATTAGAATGAGAATGAAAATATTTGTTATAAAGAACAAGAATAAGAACTAGAATAAGAATGAGAATGAGAATGAAAATATTTGTTATAAAGAACAAGAATCAGAATGAAAATGAAAATATTTGTTTTAAAAGAACAAGAATAAGAATAAGAATGAGAATGAGAATGAAAATATTTGTTATAAAGAACAAGAATCAGAATGAAAATGAAAATATTTGTTTTAAAAGAACAAGAGTAAGAATAAGAATGACAATGACAATGAAAGTATTTGTTATAAAGAACAAGAATGACGATGGAAATGAAAATATTTGTTTTAAAAGAACAAGAATAAGAATAAGAATGAGAATACAATTTTTTTTATAAAGAACAAGAATAAGAATGAGAAAGAGAATGAAAATATTTGTTATAAAGAACAAAAATAAGAATAAGAATGAGAATGAAAAGATTTGTTATAAAGAACAAGAATAAGAATAAGAATGAGAATGAGAATGAAAATATTTGTTATAAAGAACGAGAATGAGAATGAGAATGGAAATATTTGTTATAAAGAAGAAGAATAAGAACAAAAATAAGATTGAGAATGAAAATGAAAATATTTGTTATAAAGAACAAGAATAAGAATTAGAATGAGAATGAAAATATTTGTTATAAAGGTCAAGAATAAGAATGTGAATGAGAATGAAGACATTTGTTATAAAGAACAAGAATAAGAACTAGAATAAGAATGAGAATGAGAATGAAAATATTTGTTATAAAGAACAAGAATCAGAATGAGAAAGAGAATGAAAATATTTGTTTTAAACGAATAAGAATAAGAATGAGAATAAGAATAAGAATGAGAATGAAAATGAAAATATTTGCTATAAAGAACAAGAATAAGAATGAGAATGAGTGTACTTATTTGTTATGCAAGAAAAAGAACAAGAATGAGAATACAAATTTGGTGAGTTCAATCCCTTTACCGGGTAGTGTGTTCTTGGAAAGAAGGTAAGTTAAAACTTGACGAGATATCCCGAGACATGGACAGTGGAACGAGAACATTTTACTCCTGTAGATTAAATAGTAGTTTGGAATAACTCGCTTTAGTTTACGTTCATCTCGAAGGGCGAAAAGTTCTTAAAACCTTTCCTTTGCTTCCAGTTCTAAACTTCTATTTTCATCAGCCATATTTATCATTCGACGATATCTGCGAAGCTCCTTTGATATTGTCAATGTCGACGACATTCCCTCACTCAATATCTGTATTTTCTCTTACTCAACAATTGTTAGATCCTTCAATAATCGTATTAAAGAAAATTATACGAACTCTGGCCTATTTTTTCACTAATATGATTTCTCGAATATTCAGGCCGGTAGACACAAATAAGTAAAATATACTGTTTAGTAAAATCAACGGAACGTCTACTCAAATATGAGTATCCAGTAAAAATAGCTTTTAAAGAGATATGAAGTTATTAAGCAAATCACATAAACCTCATGAACTCAAATTCGCTTTGAAATATTTAAGTTCGATCTTTATGCTATGCATTTGTTGATCGATGTGAATTTTATTCAAGCACTGGCCAATTGCCGTCTTCCTTTTATTATTCAATCTCCATCATATTCATGTATAGGTCGACCCCCAAATTATTAATGTATAGGTCGACCCCCAAATTATTAATGTATAAGTCGATCCCCAAATTATTGATGTATAACTCGACCACCAAATTATTAATTTGTAGGTCGACCCCCAAATTATTAATGTATAGGTCGACCCCTAAATTATTAATGGAAAAGTCGATCCCCAATTTATTCATGTATAGGTCGACCCCAAATTATTAATTTATTGGTCGACCCCCAAATTATTAATGTATAGGTCGACCCCTAAATTATTAATGTATAGGTCGACCCCCTAATTATTAATGTATAGGTCGACCACCAAATTATTAATCTATAAGTCGATCCCCAAATTATTGATGTATAGCTCGACCACCAAATTATTAATTTATAGGTTGACCCCCAAATTATTAATGTATAGGTCGACCCCTAAATTATTAATGTATAGGTCGACCCCCTAATTATTAATGTATAGGTCGACCTCCAAATTATTAATGTATAAGTCGATCCCCAAATTATTGATGTATAGCTCGACCACCAAATTATTAATTTATAGGTCGACCCCCAAATTATTAATGTATAGGTCGACCCCTAAATTATTAATGTATAAGTCGATCCCCGAATTATTCATGTATAGGTCGACCCCCAAATTATTTATGAATTGGTACATCCCCAACTTACTCATGTATGGGTTCATCCCCAAATTATTCATATATAGGTCCATTTTCAGTTTATTCGTGCATATGTCCATTCGCATCGAAAGCTCAAATACGAACATTTCAGAGAGTTTGGGTGTCGCTCTGAGGACAGTGCAGAGGATTCAGAAAGAGTTGGGTGAGATATCCAGCCAATATCATGGTGTTTGGAGAGATCACTAGTGATGGTGGATGTTATAGCTTCCATTCATCTTACCACAGTGCCTCAGACACAACACGGAGGCCTACACTGTGCCTTGTGGAGGTAGCGCTGCTCTGGGTCAAGAGGGTGGCAGCTGGAAGAACCTATGTCAGGACTCTGCGTCATGCCACTCAAGCAGGAGAACACAGTCATGGCTGCCAGACAACTTCTGTGACCACATCACTCCTTACATCTGGCCACATAACTCCCCAGACTGTAACTCCCTTGACCAACCAAACTCCTTGTAACACCAAAGATAAACTGAAGGCAAGGATGATAGCAGCATTCACCAAATTAAACAAGGAGATCGCCGAGAAGAGATGCAGGGCATTCCAAAGTCGTTTGGAGACCATCACTGAAGCCAATGGCGATTTTATTGAATAAATTTACTCTTTAGTTTTTCAAGATATTTTTGTGTATTTTTACTAAATATATCTGTTAAAATGAGATGTCAGTGTTATTTTTTATTTTTCTGTAATTTAGATGACAATTTATCCATCGCACCACATACAAACATAATTCATACATTAGACGACAATTTATCCATCGCGACACATGCACACATAATTCATACGTTAGACGACAATTTATCCATCGCACCCTGTATATACAGTTACCGACAGAAATATTCGCCCACATTGAAAAAAAAGCTCCGAATTAAGATAGTTGACGCGTACAAAGTGGGTCATCGATATACAACACTTTCCAAGGGTTTAAATGTTCCTAGATCAACAATTCGTAGAATTCAAGAAGTATGAGACTCATTGTGGTGAGAGTAATTTAAGTCATGGCTGTGAGACAAATTTGCGACCACCTCACACTTTACATCTGGCCACCTGACTGCAACTCCCTTGATTATTATGTGTAGGGCGGAATTGAGCGAGGGACCAACAATCCTTGAACTGAAGGCAAGGATTATGACAGCATTCACTAAATGAAACAAGGAGACCGTCCAGAAGAGATGCAGGAGATCCAGAAGTTATCTGGAGTCCATGGCGATTTTATTGAAGAAATTTACTGTTTAGTATTTCAAGGGCTATCTTTGTAATTTTGGTAAATATATCTTTTAAAATGAAATGTCAGTATTATTTTCATTTTGGCATCATTTAGACGACAATTTATCCATCGCACCCTCTATTGATCAGTCTCCATATTATTCAGGTATAAATAGATCTTCATATTATTTATATATTGGTTGATGTAATAACATAGCAATATATTAATATGAGGATCCATTTTTACATAATGTGATTGAGTAAATGTTTAGAAAGTGGTTTAATCGCTAGTTTCCCCACAGTAAATTTGTGTCGTGGTTCTTGCAACGTTTCACCATGGATGATGGGAACAAAAAGAAAAACAATCTAAATTAAATTGACTAGATTATATATACAAAACATTAAAATTTTCAAAAGTTTAAATTCCCCAGCATCTCTCGTTCGAGCACGTGTGCAGTCGCGTCAACGTGACCAAACCGAAACTGATGAAGTCCTAAAGGTCGAAACGCGTCACACGATAACTTTTTTTTCACTTTGCCACACATTTTTCCTCCAAAACTATTCTTTAATATACCAACAACTCTAAGTAGAAACTTATGAAGCTTTATTTGGCCAATTTAGCTTCAGCGCTGAAAAACGTTTATTTTATTGTGGTGGATGGTTACAAGCGAGAGGGGAGATGGGATGTGCTTATTTTATTACCACATATTATTGATATATAAACATTTATATATCGTTATCCTATTTATACAGGACATCGAGATGTATTGAAATAATAATATAGATTGTGTAATGATTTTATTAATCCGACATATTTTTATCACATTAAACCTTATTTTTAGTGGATACCCATATTTGAGTAGACGCTCCGTTTATTTATTAAACAGTATATTTTAAGTATTGAAATAATAATATAGAGTGTGTAATGATTTTATTAATCCGACATATTTTTATCACTTTAAACCTTATTTTTAGTGGATACCCATATTTGAGTAGACGCTCCGTTTATTTATTAAACAGTATATTTATTTATATTCACCTAACGGCCTGAAATTTCGAGAAATTTTATTAAACAAAAATTTGCGCTTTTCGGCAGGAATCGGTTAGAGTGAGCCACCGTTTAGCCCGGCACGCTCTACCACCTTAGCCACGAAGAGGCAGATGGTTAGGCAAAGTCAAATGTGATGCTTTCAAGCGAATTTATCTAGCCGATGATTCCTTGAAATTTTTCATATCTGCACAGGTTTGTATCCAAACGTAAACAAAGAGAATTTATTTGGATAGAATTATTAATCCGAAATATTTGTATCATTTTAAATGTCATTATTTGAAAATACAGTTTGGCCGCCTGTCTCTTCGTGAACAACGCTTTATAGGAACACCTATGGAGTGTGGTGAGATACGCCGGTGATATGATGTCGCTTTGCCACTGTAAATATATAAGATGATGGCCGATCAATGCTTGTCCCTGTGACTTACGTTTGTGAGGAGATGACTTGTCCAATAAAAACAAAACAACTTACACATGCTGGAAAATAAATACAGTTACAATTACGACAAAAGCATCCATTTTTATATTAATTATAAATATATATTTATTCAAATATACAAAGAATCGTAATTGCTCATGAGACCGATGTGAAGATTCTTGACGTTTAAATAATTGTTGAAGCTGTGATTTACATTTTTATACTGGTAATAAAAACTTAAAAACAAAATAATTTTTTCAAACGTAGCCAGCAAAAGATGCGGTTGCCAGTCAATCAGCTCTGGAAATAATTTAAATGAGAAACAAACAAACAAACAAAAAAATACTTTAGACTATAACTTAAGGAAGGGCTATTATTTTTCCCATAGTTTCTTCAAACTGTTACCCCCATACTTTGGGTTGATTATGTTGTTCTACAGGTGTATATTATGTGTATGTTATGTTATGTTGTTCTTCAGGTGTATATTATGTGTATTTTATGTTATGTTGTTATACAGGTGTATATTATGTCTATGTTGTTATGTTGTTATACAGGTGTATATTATGTGTATATTATGTTATGTTGTTCTCCAAGTGTATATTATGTGTATATTTATGTTATGTTGTTCTACAGGTGTATATTATGTGTATGTTATGTTATGTTGTTCTACAGGTGTATATTATGTGTATATTATGTTATGTTGTTCTACAGGTATATATTGCGTAAGAAAAAAAGAACTATTTATCTATACTGAAGAGGCTGATGAACAACAATGGGGGCTAATATAACGACTGTTTTGGTTCATTCCCAACATTGGGAGCCACATCAACCATATTGCTCTCAGTAACCAGTGTAGCATGTAACTATTAAGTGTTTACAGGCAATAAATCTCTGCTTCAAGTAGAAACTATAGATAAATATTATGTGGGTGAATGAGACTAAAATATGGATAAAAATAAATAATTTATACAGGCGTGACGTCCAGAACTGAAATATGCAGGATACCAAAAAAAGAAAAAAAAAGGTAGATGAAAAAAACACGGTGATTAATATATCGACCGGTTTGGTTCATTTTCAGTAAGAGGAGCTACATAGGCGGCACCATTCTCAGTTACCCGTGTAACACAAATGATTCCATAGAGAATCCGGCTTTGGTGAATCATTCAAATAAATGAAGTGCTTATGGCTAATATGTTTCAGCTTCGAGTTGAAAGTTTATATAAATATATGTGCGATAATGATGCTAAAAAATAAATATTTTATGTAGGAGCGACTCTTAGGGCTGAACTATGTTCGATACCAGAGAAAAAAAAAGCAGTTGAAAAGAACACGGTGTCTAATATACCGACCGGTTTGATTCATTTCCGGCAACGTGAGTCGTTTAGACGATATCGTTCTCAGCAACCAGAGTAATACAATTGATTTTATAGAGAAGTGGATGTGGGGAAGCATTCAAAGCATTTCAATTGCTGCTTCAATTTGAAACTAAATATAAATGTAAATATTGTAATTGTTTTTTTAATATATAATCATCGTAACACCGAAATTCCCATGTTTCAAAACTGAAACTTCAATTTAAAATCAACATAAAAATTAAACTTAAAATACAAAGTTCCGTTTCATTATCAAGCATTGCTATGAATAACTTTTTATAAATTGATTTAATTAATTTATAAGTTCAGACAAATTTGATATTTTGAGATTTTGGGATTAAGGAAAATTTAATCTTTTTATTTTAGTGGTATTAAGATTTAACTCCTGTATCTAATGTACTCTAGCTATCAAGTCGGTCAAGTCAAGGTGGGTGCTGGGGTATCTGTCTATTGATATAAACTTCCTTTTTTCAAGTAGAAATTTGTGGTAGTGTCTATGTTCCAACACATCGCCTGGGTTTCAATAGCAATACATTAGGCATTTTTATTTTTTATTTAATTTCAATTTTTATATAAATTTCAATTACGTTTTTTTCAAAAGGTGAGTTCAAATATTTATTTATTGACATTTTTAATATTTACATTTTTATTCGTACCGACTTAAGATATTATATTTAATTTATTTACTAATTGAGTACATATATGGTAATGTTAAAATTAATACATTAGAATCTATTTATGTATTCATAAACTGTTTTGTTTATGATCAAATATAAATATGTTAGTTTCATTTTTTGAAAATTAGCTATAACGTAAGGAAAAAAATTGACAATGTCTACAAAAAATCGCTATTTCCTTTCTTTGATTTAATAAAATTTTATTTTTCAGAAACTTAATAATATTTAATTTTTCATGTATGCACAAAGAACATGGGTCATTTAAAGATCTACATGTTCTTGTTTTTTATTAATTTCCATTTTACTGTTGGTTTTTTATTGGTTTCTTTTAAATGCTAGAAATATTTAGATAAGGATGTCTGGTTGCGATATTTAGTATTATTGAAGGCGCTTTGGTGTTGGTTCCACCTTAATTTAAATTCATTCTTTGTACAATCTGCAAAAACTCGCTATTAAATCAACGAAATGAAATAGTGATTTTATATAAATCTCATTGTACTTTCCCATTATTTTATATATATATATATATATATATATATATATATATATATATATATATATATATATATATATATATATATATCCGATGAGAACGAAAGTAATATTTAAATTCCAACGTTCACAGCATTAATCCAAAAGAGGGCTCGATACCCATAGTAGAGCGATAATCCCCACTTCTAAATTTGAATCCACAAAACACTTTCATTGATTACAGAATTAGTAGTGATAACCCCAACATAAATACATGCAATTCAGCTCTAGAATTTTTATAGTAAACCAAAAATAACATTCCCAATTACTACTAGAACTATCGCTACAATTTTACCAACTCAAACGTAATACTATCCTCTATCTCCATCTTTCCTCCGTTACCTCTCACTCTTAGGACGCTTGTGAGATCATGTGCCTAAACCTTTGGCCGGTGTTTATCGGCAAAATAAATCTCCACAGACCAGTCAACATTAAACATCCAATCCATTCTTTACCAAACTGCTATCAACAAGCGCAATTGTTTCACTCCGTCACTTTTTTTATATATATTTTTCTTCTCGAACAAATGGAAAAAAGAAAGTGGCGTTTCACATACGGATTGCCTACAAGCAGGATTGTTCATAACCATTTTCGATTCTCACCCGTCGAAGTACAGTTGAAATGCACTGAAACAAAGTTGCATCTTTGTAGTGAGTAAAATGGTTTTGTCTATATGATAAAATAATATATATATATATATATATATATATATATATATATATATATATATATATATATATATTAGCTGTGAGAAGGGTGGTAAAGTGTGAAAGAAAACTTTATGTAGGTGTGACTTCCAGGATTAAAATAAGTGGATGCCAGAAAATAAGATACATATTGGCATAAATAAAACAGGAATAAATACTATGAAATCTGCAAAAAGAAGCAACAACGGATATGAAATATTTCTTGTAACAGTCAGAACGGTTCCAATATTGAACACATTCGTATGTAACGTCACGAGAAAATTAATTATTTTAAGCATTTCACCCCAAGCAAGGCTGGAATGCCACTAGTACTTAGGGGATTACAGCTAGTGAAAGTGAGAGAAAAGACTGAGTATAGGATGGATTGAGGAAAGGACAAAAGCTGAACGGGATTCAAGCAGATAGAAGATGGCGATTGACGTTGCATTTAAATTGTGTTAATCATTTCCCCCTAAGCAAGGCGGGAATGCCACTAGTACGCAGGGGGTTAAAGCGAGTGAAAGTGAGAGAAAAGACTGAGTATAGGGAGGATTGAGAAAAGGATAAAAGATGAACGGGATTCAAGAAGATAGAAGATGGCGATTGACGTTACATTTAAATTTTGTTAATCATTTCACCCCAAGCAAGGCTGGAATGCCACTAGTATGCAGTGGTTTACTAGGAGTAACAGAGAGAAAAGACTGGGTATAGAGGGGATCGAGGAAAGGGCAAACAGAAGAACGGGGATCAAGGCATCAGAAGATGACGTTTGACGTTACATTTAAATTTTTGAAGATTATAGTTATCAGAGGAAGGGAGTCCCAATGTCTGGAAGTGCGAGAGAAGATGTTGTAGTAAAAATAAGGCGGTTGCATTTAAATGTTTCAACAGTAAAAGGGTGGGACCTAAGTGCCAGCCAAGTAGCACGCTTGAATTCATGCAGTCGGGTTACCGTGGAAATAGCTCGCGAGAGCAGTTTCCATGAAAATATTTGTAGAAAAGATAGAGAGAAGCCACATCACGTCTGTGGGAAAGTGACTGGAGTCGAGATCCCAAGTGAGGATTGATTACATTACAGACCCTTCTTTGGCTTTTGTCGAGAACATCGATATGAAAAAAAAAACAGTATAAAAATATAGAGGTGATATTGGTACAATAGGATTTTTGCATGTCACGGGCAAACATCCCAGAAAATTTTGAACTGATTGTTGTGTATAGCAGGAAGTGTGTATCGATCGGGTGTAGCGCGTTCACTGAAGAGCCTATGAAAATGCCACATAAAATGTGTGTAAAAAGTCTCTGTTCATCAAGGGCTGAAGAAAACATTGTATTGGTTGAAGCTTTAGACGATGTAAACACCTGATATAATTGTGGATCATCTGGATATCCGTGGGCTTTTACGCGTGATGCTGAGATATGAAACGAAGTCATTTTTGTCGGCGACAACATTATCCCTAATACGTGAAGAAAGAGCGGCTCCTGTGATGTGGTTGAGCTATTTTGCTGCATTCAACACATATTTCCGATTTGTTTTCTTGATATTATTAAACTGGTCAACAAAAAGAAAATTTGAAATGGTGTCGAGACACCAATTATCTTTTTTTAGCTAATTTGACGGCGCTGAATCTGAAAATGACCTTATTTTTTCTTGGTTAGCTACTGTTTTTACTGTACAGAAATGCCTCATTTATGGGGGAGAAAGCATTTTTTCATTTGTTTTCTGTACATATGAAATTGACCGATGGCAATATTTCTCAAAATAAAATCGTAGAAACCTCTCAATTCGTATTTAAACCAACAAATATTCATCTGCTTATTGAGAAATACCATTTTTGCAATAACAATCAGACCGTAAGTCTTTAAAAATAACCCGATTGAATATACCAAGACCGACAAGTATTTGCATCAAATCGTTTAATAAACTAACAGCAGAAATAAAACCTTCGTGAACATAAGAACTATAGTAAAAGTTTTCTTTCTTGATTGTCATGTTCAATGTTATTTAAGTCCCTTTTGATACTCCAGCAGTATCATGTACAAGGGAATAGGCGCATTCAATTGGGATGTCTTTAGTTGCAGTTTCTTTCCAACTGTGAAAACAAAATGCTCTCAATGTGCTTGGTTTTCTTCCATCGTGAAAGGATAAAAGTGATGGGATAAATTTAGGGATACCAAACAGATTTTAGGGTTTCATTTTTTTGATGTCACCTTAATTATCAGGTTTACTAAAATGTAATACTGATAATGTTTATCAGTTAATTTGAATTTTGTTGATAAATTGGAAAAACATTGGGACATCTGTCTTAAAGTTTTTGACTGAAAAACACTTTTTACTTATAAAAATAGTTTATTTTAGGTCGCTGACATAAATGGTTCTGACTACCTGAAAATTGATGACATCTATTAACTAATTTTGAGATCAGCCAAGATCGTAAATTGATCTTTTTTTTCGAAAATTGAGCAATTTCACTACAGCAAAAACGGTAGCTAACCATTAAAAACTTATTTTCGGAATCAACACCATCAAATTAGCTAAAAAATGGGTTTTATTTCTTGGCACCAAAAATCGCGTTGACCAGTTTTATCTGTTTTGTGCCCTTAACGGTATTCCTTTGTAAAATGGTTCCACAGAAATGATGCTGTCGTAGCAGAGGTGCTATTCGCTTGAATTTTTGTATTCTTTGAGGAGGGTATTTTTTTCAAAGATGTGCACTTATTGGTTAGAGGCTTCAATGTCAATCGCGGCTACGGGAAAAAAAAAGTAGCATCAATATTTGTTAATTAATTTAAGTCATCCTTTGTGGTTGATTAATTAATAATTTGAAGGGACGTAACCATTGCACAAAGCTCGAAACTGGAAGGGAGCATGCCTTACTCTATGCAATAAATTCGTGTAAGACGGGAAGCGGAACATATAGTTACGGTACGGTTGACTGCTCATGGTGTATAGGTAACGGGGCTGAGGCCACGGCACACGTCCAACATGGATTAAGAAGAGCTTAAACCCTTGATTCTTGAGCCTGTTCGTCTCCCGTATGAGTCGGGGTGTGATGGCAGTAACGGCGGGGTCGAGAAAGATGACTCCGGCTTGGCGGCCGGCTATCCCATTGGGAAAATTACGAACAGCGTTCGAGTGGAGATCTTGTCCCATTCTGGAGACAACGTCGGAAAGGTCGGGAATTCGATTGCTGGTTGGAAGGCGACGGATCGATTCCTCAGCTGTGGTGTTCATCAAAGACGTCACTGGAACATTGTAGATTTCAGGACAATAAGAATAGGAAACCACACCATAATTGCCGTATCCAGTGTATGGAAGCAAAGAATTGATAAATTCTGAGATCATACGGGCTCGATAAGCTCCCATTGCCAGTAAATCGTATCCAAAAGACACGGAACCTAGAAAATATAAAGATACACTTCAAAAATTTGTTTATAAATTGAAATTATTAGACGGTGCCAAGGCATAGGGTAATGGTTCAGGGGAGAGGGCTATTCTAGTTGACCATTACAACGGAGTAGTGAGTGAGACCCTCACAAGGTGCAACGTTATAATAGTATAATATAATATGATATAAATTATAATAAATAATATAACTACGGATATTGTAAAAGCAATCAAACTAATTTAAAATAATTTCCAATGCATTTTCCTAATAAAAATCATTTCCAATGCATTTTCATAAGAAAAAATTATTTCCAGTGCATTTTCCTAATAAAAATCATTTCCAATGCATTTTCCTAATAAAAATCATTTCCAATGCATTTTCCTAATAAAAATCATTTCCAATGCATTTTCCTAACAAAAATCATTTCCAATGCATTTTCATAATAAAAATCATTTCCAATACATTTTCCTAATAAAAATCATTTCCAATGCATTTTCATAATACAAATCATTTCCAATGCATTTTCATCATAAAAATCATTTCCAATGCATTTTCATAATTAAAATCATTTCCAAATCATTTTCCTAAACAATATTTAAATAAAAACAACGTTGAGTAACGAATCTGAAAGTTTGAAAAAAAAAAATTTAACGTGGCATAAATTTTGAAATATGCATAAATATTTTAATATATTCGGGTTTTATGAACATTTAAAATATAACTTTTTAAACCCATAAAAACTGGCGATGGATTTACACCGTAATGGCAGTTCTTTTTTCCTTTTTTTGTGGGTGCGTATATTAAAGTTTGCCAAATATTACTTACTTGCTTCGTCTCTTTGCAGCCTTTCCAGTCTTATGGTGGTGGTCGCTGGAGCAGCTGTAGTGGTGAGGGCTGTTGGAGCAGCTGTAGTCGTGGTTGTTGTTGTTGATGCAGGGGTGGTAGTCGTAATTGATTTGGCGGTAGTTGTTGGTAGGGTAGTGGTTGTCGTTGTTGGTGAAGGTGTGGTTGTCTCAGTTGTTGGAGCAGGGGATGTGGTTGTGGTTATAGTCGTCGGCACAGGCGTCGTCGTCGTCGTCGTCGTCGTCGTCGTTGTTATTTCAATATCTGGAAAAGAAGGGGGGAATAAAAAATAACTTTAGTTGTCACGAATGTAATCACAGTAACACGTAGTAAAACATTATACCCTAGAATGAATAAGAACTGGTGTCTTCTTTTATGTGTCCTGTACCTTCAGGATGTAAGCGATCGTCTTCCTGTCCTTTATAGCGCTGAATATATTTTGTCTTTTTATTTCTCCCAAAGCTTGTTCTAGCATCCGTTTACGCAAGCCCATCAAGTATGTTACACACTAGTTTCCCCTCCCCCTCTTTCCCCTCAATCGGTCCTGTGAGTATCAGATTTTCCAAGCCCTCCTTTCTCATTACGTTGTCCAGAAATTTCAACTGCCCCTTCCTTTTTGTTTCTACGTTCTCTAAAACCTCGTGTTTTGTCTGTGAATTACTTCTTTATCTGCTGTGTCCCTTCAGGACTCAAGGGATCACGACCCTTCACATTTTCCTTTCCGTTGTAGTTCTTAATAATTTTTATCGTTTTGTTATTTCTTCCAAACCCTGTTCTACAATCCATTTACTCAAACCTCTCAAGTATGTAACGCGCTGATTTCCTCTGTCCTGTGAGGGTCAGGTTTTCCAAGCCCTCTTTCCCCAAATTTTCCAGTTCTCTGCCCTCAACTCATATGATACGATCTTGTAAGCACTCAAAGCATACTGCCATAAAACCCTTTGTGTTCTTTCAAAATGAGATGAATATTGTCTATATGTCTGAGATGAGTTATTATGTACACTATTTACATTGTTCAGACTATCATCCTCATCTATGTTGCCATATTTATCAGAAAGTTTCGGCGTTGTAGGCCCCAGTTTCCTTCTTCAGGTGGTTGGAATGTCGAACTGAACCCTCTATTTCGCTTGCTGGGGTAGACTGTTCTTGTTCCACGTGCCATGTCTAATGGGTGTTAGTTATCGAACTAACTTAATCCACTGAGGACACTTGAGGACTTGGTTAAGGCGGTGGAGAACTTGGAAAGGGGAATTAACAGGAGATAACTGATAACTGACATTCATTAAATATTGTCCGAATAATGTAAATAGTGTACATAATACCTCATCTCAGAAATATCGAGAGATTAAAAAATATTTATTATACAACACAGTGTGTCTGAAAATTTTATATTTTTTATTGTTCAAAACATATATATATATATATATATATATATATATATATATATATATATATATATATATATATATATATATATATATATATATATATATATATATACACACTTCAAAAGAAATAATTAATTTCTGTATTTCTTAATCCAACATATTTTTGTTATTTTTAGTGTTTACCCATATTTGAGTAGATGCCCCGTTGAACCAGGTATTGAACTCACACTCTTTGGGTCCTGTCACTGGATCTAACTAACGCCTTTAACCACTGTCGTTGAGGACACATGTCACAGTGGATAAAGGCGTTGGTTAGATCCAGTGACAGGACCCAAAGAGTGTGAGTTCAATACCCGGTTAAGGCAGTGGAGCACTTGGAGAGGGAAATTAACAGGAGTTAAATGACATCCATTAAACATGGCATGTGGAACTAGAACAGTCTACCCCAGTGAGCGAAATAAAGGGTTCAGTTCGACATTCCAACCACCTGAAGGTCCTCAAGGACACATGGCACAGGATAAAGGCATTAGTTAGATCTGGTGAAAGGACCCAAAGAGTGTGAGTTCAATACCCGGTTAAAGCAGTGGATAACATTTAGGGAGGAATTAAGCAGGAGATAACTGATAACTGACATCCATTAGACATGGCACGTGGAACTAGAACAGTCTACCCCAGCGAGCGAAATAAAGGGTTCAGTTCGACATTCCAACCACCAGAAGAAGGCCGGATCGTACAACGGCCGAAACGTTGTGATAAATATGGCAACAAAGATGAGTATGATAGTCCGAGCAAAGTTTAAATAGGGATGTATATTTAATAAAAATGTTTTTTTTCTTACCTTTGCAAGTTTTGACATTTAAAGCCTGTGTGATGCCTTCCAAAGCCGAATAACTGGAAACCTGGAAAACGTTCTCAACTGGATCACTGGCGATGGCCTTCAGTTCTTTCAAATGATAGTTATTACCAACTCCAATAGCGTAGACAGCAATCCCGAGATTGTGCAATCGTTTTGCTTCGTGACGAGTTGCCTTCGGATTAGTGGAAAGACCGTCAGTGATAACAATGCCAATGTAAGGAACAGTTGAGTCTTTGATTCGATGTTCAGTTTCTTTTCTGAGCAGGTCAAGTGCAAGTGCTGTGTTTGTTGAACCTTTGCGATAGGGGATGTTTAAAATGGCCCTACTCAGCGATTCTTGGTCGGTGTAATGGCTGAAGGAGAACTCGAGGTGTGCCGTGTTACTGAACGTAATTGCGCCGATACGGACCTGGGTTTTGTCAGGTCCAATGTCGAAAGTGTTGACAAGCTTCCTAACAAACTCCAGCTGTTGTTTGTAATCGATGATCCAGATGCTGTTGGAGGAATCCAAAACGAACATAATGTTCGCCGGTTTCCCAGAGCACGCTGAAGGGAGATAAAAGAACATGTATCAGAATTATAGAAAAAAAAATTTTTTTTAGAATGATCATAATATAATTACGCTCGTCCTTTCCTTCCGTTATTAAGCACGACCGTTACGTCCTGCCAATAACCCATAAATAATGAACTATTCTGAGTTTTGATTATGCGCGGAACAGACATAACTTGGCTTCAGTGAGAAAGTGAAAGAAAGAATGGGAAGTTATAAGTGTAGAGAGAGAAAGAGAAAGAGAGAGAGAGAGAGAGAGAGAGAGAAACAGATTAAACTGATAAGGACAGATGCTACACTTTGATCTTAGCCAAAAAGGCCAGGAAGTGAAGGTGACAGCAATAAAAGAGCCATTTTTCATATGCACGGCATCGAATAGTTTCATCGACTTGAAAATTGCTTCGGCATGAAACTCCGAGTTGTGCAATTAATGTAAGATAGTATGATATTATGTATATTGCTTAATATATATATATATATATATATATATATATATATATATATATATACATGCATATATATATATATATATACATACAAACATATATATATACATACATACATATATATATATATATATACATACATACATATATATATATACATACATACATATATATATATACTTAGATATATATATATATATACATACATATATATATATATATACATACATACATATATATATATACATATATATATATATACATACATACATATATATATACATACATACATATATATACATACATATATATATATACATACACATATATATATACATACATATATATATATATACATACATACATATATATATATGCATACATACATACATATATATATATATATACATACATATATATATATACATATATACATACATATATATATATATATATATATACATATATATATATATATATATATATATATATATATATATATATATATATATATATATATATTGCTTAATATATTTGTATATATATATATTAACGAATAACTATTAACGAACGTGCTCTGGCCAAAACAGAGAACTATATATATACTAGTTTACTCGTGCCGGCAAGAAAGAATGTGTTAGAAGTTATATGTATTATAGTGTAAGTAATTTTCGTTTAATGAATCCAATTACGATTTCATAATTTCAAATATTTCATTTTTAGCATTAGTATTTGAACAATTTATAAACACCTCAGGAATGATATCCACATTTTATCCCAATTGTTCACGCGCGCTTTTGTGGCACGCCTGGCTTGTTGTCGAGAAACAAGTTTCGTGAGAAATCAGAACATCAACGATACTGATAATCGGTCCCACAATCCCGGACGACCCGAAGGATAGTAACTTTCAATTTGAAGCTGAAATAAAATATGAACCTGAACCAAGCTTTTCACTGATATATATCTTTATCCCCTCTCTTTTTCTAATTCCCCCTCTGTTTCTATTTCTTTCTTTAATTCTTACTTTTCAGCACCACCTTCACTTTGATCGTAGTTCGCAGTAAGAGGAAAAGAAGAGGGTTGCTTTGTAGTTTGTCAGTGCGGTAGCTTTTTGTGTGTGGATGTAAAAGAGGTCATGAATTCTGTACGTCTCACGTCAACACTTTGTACACTGCCCTCAGTTGTTACACACACACACACACACAAAAAAAAACTTGTATATATGTAATCAGCTTCCTCAAGTTCTGAAGCAGAGACGCCATCAAAATCCTGCTTTAACAAATTTCATCTGCCAGTGTGGCTTTGTCGCCCGCAGCAAGACTGGGCTAGTATCACACTTAAGAAAGCACAAATGAAATATGTCTTTCCCTTATCTGATTTATCTCCACAAAAGCCCCTCCTTGCATGCCTAAGTGTAAAACAAAAGGCACATCCAATGCTGACCCTCATTTGTCGTTCATGATAAGAGAGTCCACCATATATATATATATATATATATATATGGTGGACTCTCCTATCATGAACGTTGGATTTCAGTGTGACCTTGTTTTCTGTTTTGGCCAGGGCACACTCAGTATTCCATCTCAGGGTGGTGGAGACGCTGTACATCAGGTCCAGGCGACCGTCTCTTTGCAAACAAAAGGACTGTTTGCTTGGGCTTGCTGTGCTGTGTCTCTAGCATCTTTGGTGGTATACTTTTATTATATATATATACACTTTGTTCTTTTTTTTTCTCTTTCTTCCCTGTCCATTTATTCATGTCATCCATTACAGACATTTTCTTCATAATTTCTATTCCCCGTTAACAGTTCTGATGTGAGGGGACGAAACCGGTTGACTGGTGTTTTTATTTTAAATCTGTCATGGCCTTTAATAAAAAAAATTGTTTTTTATGCCTTGATACGCTTCTGTACCGTTGCAAATATATTTAAATATATATATATATTTAGTTTACGAAAAACTAGGTAATCCGTATCGGTAGACCCAAGGAGGATAAAATCCAGAGAGCTCAATGTAAAGCAGAGCTAATAATTTAAATAAAAACAGACCACTTTAAGGTTCCATGTAATAAATTATCTCACCACAGCCATTTCAAAGGACCGCGGATCATCAGACTTTACTTCCAAAGGTTGAAACTAAAAATTTATAAAAGATTTTTCGTTTCAACCTTTGGAAGTAAAGTCTGATGATCCGTGGTCCTTTAAAAGGGCTGTGGTGAAATAATTTATTAAATGGAGCCTTAAAGTGGTCTGTTTTTATTTTTATTTAATATATATATATATATATATATATATATATATATATATATATATATATATATATATAAAGATATTTTTGAAGGTACAAAATTTTATCACAGCAATAAAAGTGGGAAGCTTGATATTACTAGACATATTAAAAACGGGCGAAGCAACCGGTTTCGCTCCCGCTCTTCAGGCTTCCAACGGGAGATTTAATTTAAATTAAAAACACAGAAAATGTACAATGAAAAAGAAATGTGGAGGAGGAGAAAAAAATATGAGCAAAAGGAGCTAGAGGCAAATGACAGCGAGCCCCAACAAACACTCACGTTGTTTGCACAAGGAAGGCTTGCAGGACTCGATGTAAAGTGCCTCCAGCACCTTAAGGTGAAATAACGAGTGTGACCGGGACAACACAGTGAACCGGTCAACACTAAAATTAGCTGCACACCCTCTGCTTTTTAACAGGTGCATGCATATGGCGGAAGCGTAGGTGTTTGGGACGAGTCCATTCAACGGCAAGGTGTGGTTCCTGATTTTGGTAGGGACGTGCTGTTTAATTCTCATGTCCAGGCGTTGTGTCGTCCTTCCTATGTAGTCAGCCCCGCAACTACAACCGTATTTATAAATTATAGAATTAATTTGATGAGGAGGGAGGACATCTTTACACACTGGACGAACCATGGGCCGGATTTAAAAAAACTATCCGGACATCAGCAGAGAAAAAACAGCGACGAACCTTTGATGAAATTTGTCTAACCATACTTTCACATTTGGTTCCAATCCAAGGCAATCTTAGATAAACCGGGCACTTTTTAAACAACACAGAGTTTGGCACTTCTGAACTCCTCAATTTTGTTGCGGATGACCGAATGAACAGTGTCAGGTGGATAACCTAAACCGCATAGAGTATCCTTGACAAAATTGATCTCATCATCCAAGAAGGACTCTGAACAGATCTTTAATACCCTATGAAGGAGGGTTCTGATAATGTTTATCTTACGTTTTGTGTGGCAAAAGAAGTCCCAACGCGTGTACAATCCCGCAAAAGTTGGTTTCCTGTAAACCGAGGTAAGAAAACTTGTTGGTGTTCGATGTACTAATACATCCAAGAAGGCCAATTGACAATTGGATTCATTCTCAACAATGAACCTTAGTGCTGGATGGATACCATTTAGAAAAGAAAGAAACTGATCGGCCTCAACATCGTTATTGAATAAACAAAAAGTATCATCAATATACCGACAATATAGTTGAGGACAAAGTGCATTCTTCTGTATTCTTTCTTCGTGAAAGCCAACAAATATGTTGGCAAGTGCTGGACCCAAAGGGGAACCCATAGCGACCCCGTCAATCTGTCGAGACATGGTGTTGTTTAAACTAAATTCAACAGAAGACGTGGCAAATTTCATCAAGAGACAAAGAACTGCGATAAAGCATATCGCAGCAAATATCAATAGTTTCCATCAGAGGGACACACAGAGAACAGATGTCGAAGGAACACATGAACTTGCCCGAAGAAGACAAATTTTGGATACAGTCGACAAAGGAAAATGAATCCTTTATGCAAAATCCACTCAAGCACTGCAACACAGGTTCTAAAAGAGTTGAGAGCCATTGGGCTACCTTGTGTTGGGCTGAACCAACCATTGATAAAATTGATCTTAATTGTACCCCATCCTTGTGGATTTTTGGGAGCCCATACAGTCGGGGACGAATCGACCCGGACGGACGAATTTCATTGGCAGGTTTCTTGTGGAAACACACCAGTCTTTACTAACTTCATTTCATTTCTGAAATTTTACTTCAGCTGAAGTAGTTCTATCACATGTATCTGCTGATCCTAGCTTGGTAAATTTAGAAGTATCTTCTAAAATGGAATATATATATATATATATATATATATGTGTTATATTCAAGGATTTTAATACTATTTTTTCAATTTCTCAGTCCTTTGGTGAAGTCTTTTAGAGAACAAAATTTATTCTAAAATCTGTTCCTTACTTGGCATTAAAATACAGTTGAACATAAAACAAAACAAAGACTCAAATTATGTGAGCGTCACAGATGCAGATGTGGAGCCTCCATCGATGAGTTTGGTTTGCATCCTCTCTCCTGTCGTCGTAGTGCCGACCGCTTTCCACGGCATGCAGCAATTAACGACATAATTCAAAAGAGGTTTGGATACAGATGGGTTCCCTTCCCAAATCGAAACCGTAGGCCTCGACCGTGGTGATGGAAAGCGGCCGGATGGCGTTACCATCTTCCCTTTTAAAATGGGTAAGTCGTTGATTTGGGATGCGACCTGTGCTGATACGTTCTCGGCCGGTAATTTGATCAGGTCCGCAGTTGAGCCGGGGTTCGTCGCCCGAGACGCAGAGGTAAAAAAAATAGCTAAATATTCTTCTCTTGCTGATAGATTTTTTTTTACTCTTGTGGCAGTGGAGACTTCGGGGGTTATTGGCCCTCGTTCGATGGTGTTCCTTCGGAGGATTGGCGCGATTGTGTCTCGATTAAGAGACGAGCCTCGCGAAACGGAGTGGCTCTTGCAGCGTGTCTCACTGGCGACGGTTCGAGGTAATGCTTTTTCCATGATTGCGGCTGGCAGAGGATAGAAATAAAAAAATTGTTTATAGTTACGTTGTTCTGGAATTGTCATCATTGGCCGACTGAACTTGCTTTGTTTCAATTATTGTTTCCCTTAGATTGAACTTACCATTTCTTTTTATACTAGAATGTATTTCAGTGTTATCCAATAAATCTCAATCTATTTTTCGTTTTATAATTACCGTATTTACCGGCCATATTGGACGCAGATTTTCCCCCCAAAATTAACCTGTATCTAATATAGCAGTATCATTTATGAGAGGGGCATGAAGACCACGAAAAAGTGGGGTTTACCAGGAATCACTGCACGCCTAGAGCTTAGCCCCTGAAGCTAGGACTCCTGGAAGTGAGCAAATATGATGTCAATAAAAAATATCCCTGAAAAATTCTCTCAGGAAAAAGAAATTTATGGAACTGCATAATAGATTTCTGCTTGTTTTGTAGAAGAACCAGATTTTACAGAAATATTTGTTATGACTGGGATATTGCTTTGTGTGCGTTTTTGTTGATGTACAGGCATTGGAATGTGCTTTTCTGCATGAATGATATGGAATTTACCAAAAAAGTACCACATGTCTGTTTTTTGTGTCCTACCAGTGTCACTGATACCAGTATATTTTTTTGTAGCTATTATGAATTTACTGAATGTGCAGATATTGCTCCTAGAAAGACAACGAAAGACAATGTCCAATAAATGCAAGATGAAATGTACTAAAATAATTCTTTTTCAAAAAAAAAAAAAATCCTACCAATTAAACCTTACATCACCTTGTTTTTTTTTTAAAGTACTAATCGTATAATTTGTGCTAATACTATAAGTGTTTCTTCCTGGTTAGTGAGAATGTCTCGTCATGGTAGGGTTATAAATTAGATATTTTTTTGTTATTGTGATCTGTGCATTTTTCCCTAAATATTCCTTGTGAAAATGTGTGTGCGTCTAATGTGTGGGTGTGTCCAGTAGGCCAGCGAATACGGTCCTTGTATTGCCTTTCAAATACGTCTTGTTTCCAGCCAGTTAGCGATAGGAATATATTGAGGCCAAGGCGAATCCAAAATGGCTGAGGCGTATTTAGGGATGATGGATCACTTGGTAGTAACGAATATCGCCAGTAATCTTTTACAATAATGATGATGATGATGATGATGATGATGACGATGATGATGAGGATATCGATATTGTCGTGTGAATAAATGATATTATTGGAGAGTCGGGCTGTGTTGATGTGATTGTTTGAAGTAAAATTATAGGTTAAGATAATTAGCGGCGGGAAATGAATTGGCATATGGCGGGCTTCAATTTCACATATAAAACGCAAGTCGATCTTTGAACTATTTTCTTCAAAGTGCATTCCTCCTTTTTCTTCGTCTTTTCTTTCTTTTTTATATTTTTCTACTTTAGCTTTCTTTCTTTCTTTGCTGCTTTTTTTCCTTGTGACATTTATTCTCCTTCCTTACTTTCACTCTCTCTTTCTTTCTTTCTTTCTCCTTTTTTTCTTTCTTTGTCGCCTCTTTTTTTTCTTTCTCCTTTTCTACACCCTTTTTTCCTTCCTTCCTTTCTTTCTTTCTTTTTTGCGGCTTCTTTTCATTACTTCCTTGCATCTTTCTTTCTTCTTTCTTTCTCTTTTTTCTTACTTGCAATTTTTCTTTCTTTCTTTCTTTCTTTCTTTCTTTCTCCTTCTTTACTACTTCTTTTTCTTTCTTTCTTTGACGCCTCTTTTAATTACTCCTTTCTTCCGTTTTGCTTTCTTTCTTTCTCTGTTTTCTTTCTTTCTTTGATTCCTCTTTTTCTTCTTGCCTGACATCTTTCTTTCTTCTATTCTTTCTTTCAAATTTTCTTTCTTTCGTTTTGCTTTTTTTCTTTCTTTCTTTCATTCTTTGCTACCTCTTTTCATTCCTTCCTTTTTTCTTTCACCTTTTTTATTTACAATTTTTTTCTTTCTTTCCTTCTTTCTTCCTTTACTTGCTGCCTCTTTTCCTTCTTTCCTTCCTTCCTTTTGATTTTCTTACAGTTTTTTCTTTCTTCTTTTCTCCTTTTCTTTTCTTTCATTCTTTTTTCGGCTTATTTTCATTCCTAGCTTGCATCTTTCTTTTTTCTTTCTTTCTATCTTTCTTTCTTTCTCTTTTTTCTTACTTGCAATTATTTTTTCTTTCTTTCTTTCTTTCTTTCTTTCTTTCTTTCTTTGTATTGCCGCCTCTTTTTAATTACTCCTTCTTATTTCATTTTCCTTTTTTATTTCAGTTTTTCATTCTTTCTTCTCTTCTACTCCAGATTTTGATTTCCTTTTATCTTTCTTTTCCTTCCTTCCTTCATCCTCAGTCTTTCACCTTCTATTTCTTTCTCTCTTTTTTTCCTTCTGTCTTTCTTTCTTTCTGTCTTTCTTTCTTTCTCTTCCCCACCCTTCTGTCTTTCGTGTGTCTCTGGATATTTAAAATAAGACACATACGG
This sequence comes from Acanthosepion esculentum, assembly GCA_964036315.1. Classification (NCBI taxonomy): domain Eukaryota; kingdom Metazoa; phylum Mollusca; class Cephalopoda; order Sepiida; family Sepiidae; genus Acanthosepion; species Acanthosepion esculentum. Next base: position 88,266,412 of record OZ038508.1, on the reverse strand, counting down.
ACAAATAATCGTAGATTCGATCTCTAATATTTACAAACTAATTCTCCCTTAATTACTAGCTATTGCTTTACGGCAGACGCCCATTTTCTGAAAGCCCGTGGGTCTCCGTTAAGCGTATCAGACCTCACAGCGTTCTGTTTAAGTCTGACCTCTGAGTGGAAGGCATAAAAAGAATTCGTGCTGTTTCACGAAGTAAATAAATTCCTTTGTCTCAATCTTCAGACGGGTATAAATTCTCGTCCCTGAAGTCTTGGGCTGCACCCGTGCTTAAATATCGGTTATCCTTCACTTGGGCGTGAGACTTGTCAACATGAAGGTCAAATATAGCGTCGAACTTTAACAGATGTACTTTGTAAGCGTGACCAAGATAGAATTTGTCCACAGAATTTGATACCATCGATTCAACAACGAGAATTGAAATATAAATTAATTAAAATAAAAGGAATTTCAATTTTCAATAAAAGACATTGATTTCCTGCAAATATTCAACCGTCCTGGGTATGACAATAAACTACATCTGCGTCCTGGGTAAGACGATAAACTACGTCTAGCAGCAAGGCCTCTGGTCAGGAGGTTTTGAGGAGCGTGGAACCACCTCTTAATTGCTGATGTTCCCAAGTTCACCCTGATCCGGGGTGGTAGCACCTGCTAGGGTCCCAGCTATGGGCAAATAATTAACCCCGAAATTGAGGTAAAAAGCATTATAAAAGCGTAAAAATAGGTTTCAATACAAGAAATACGTTGTAAAAAATTATTACCAGAAATAAATTTTTGAAGAAAAAAATTATTACCAGCAATGTTTTTGAAAAAATATTAACAGTTATATGTTTTTGAAAAATAATATTACCAGCTATACGTTTTTGAGGGAAAAATATTACCAGAAATATATTTTTGACACAACAAAATATTACCAGGAAGAAAAAGTTGTCGGCATTAAATAATATGATATGCCGTAAAACACAACAAAGCAAACCAACCCAAATATTCAAGGAGAAGGAAAGACAAACGGACAGACAGAAGAAAAAACGGCAACAAAGAAAGAAGGAGAAAGAAAGACATAAAAAGAAAGAAGGGAAGAAGAAAGAGGAAGTGAAAAAAAAAAAAAATTTTTTTTTACATATCTCTGTGTTTTTTCTCGTTTGCATCTACAAATCTACGATTCGTCCTTGCATGGAATATTGTTGCCATATATGGTCTGGTGCCCCCTCTGTTCATCTCGAGGTTCTCGACAAAATCCAAATATGGATATGCAATGTGATAGGTCCTGACCTGGCATCTCGACTCCAGTCACTTTCTCACAGACGCGATGTGGCTTCCCTCTGTCTTTTCTACAAATATTTTCACGGCAACTGCTCCGTCAAGCTATTTTCACTGGTACCCCAACTGCATGAATTTAAGCGTGCTACTAGGTTGGCATCTTGGTTCCACCCTCTTACTGTCAAAACAGTTAAATATAACCGACCCTTCTACTCCAACAGTTTCTTCTCTTGCACTTCTCGACAGTGGAACTCCCTTCCTCTTAATTGCTTCCCTGATAACCATAATCTTCAAAAATTTAAATATCAATCGACATCTTCTGATGCCTTGAGCCATCTCTTTATCCTTTCCTTAAACACCCCTCTTTTCTCTTACTTTCATTCTCTGCTTGGGGTGAAATGCTTAATATATATATATATATATATATATATATATATATATAAGTTTCAAAAAATTTGGTAATCCGTATAGGTAGTCCCAAGGAGGATGAAATCCTGAGAGCTCAATGTAAATTCAGAGCTAATAATTTAAAGAAAAACAGACCACTTAAAGGGTCCATGTAATAATTTATTTCACCATAGCCCTTTTAAAGGACGTTGGTTCATCAGACTACACTTACAAAAGGTGAAAAGCACCTTTTGGAAGTGTAGTCTGTTGATCCGTCGTCCTTTAAAAGGGCTATGGTGAACTAAATTATTACATGGACCCTTTAAGTGGTCTATTTTTCTTTTATATTTACATATATGTATATATATATATATATATATATATATATGTATATATATATATATATATATATATATATATATATATATATATATATATATATATATACCGGGTGTAGCAGCAAAATTGTCCAATTGTTAGATTAAGCTTTGAACCATTGTATCTTAGAAATGATTAAAGATATCTTACTGGAATTCTCCGAGATTTTTATAACACTACTGGACTCTAGTTTGAACAATAAGAATGTGTCTAGTTCTAAGTTGAAATGCTGATCCCTCTTGCTGTTGTTCCTGATCCAGTTTTCCTTTTTACTGTTCCCTCTTTTTTAAAATGTATTCACCGTTCTCTTTGATGGTTCTTGAACGGACTTTGAAGATGGAAACCAGAGTATGAATGTTGGTACCATTACTAAAGGCCTGAATGTGCTTTTTCTTCTCACCATTGCTCAGTTGGGAAGACATAGTGGGTCTGACACAAAATGATTTTAACATGTGCTCTTTCTAGCTGAATAACTGAAAGGGTTTTTCGGTGATTCTTATGAAAAATGGTATCATGATGGCTAACGTCTTATCTGAAAACCTGGCAAAAAGAAACTATATTAGTTTAGTGTTGTTTTTTAGATATTATACATTGTGCAGGATGGACAATTATTCCATTCTCTTACACTATTGGACAATTTTACGGTTACACCCTGTATGTTAACTTAGTGCAACCATATGTTTATTCTTTCTGGAGATGGCTTGCTACAAATACTTTTCTTTTCATGGAACTGGTTTCTTAAAACCTATGGAAAGACCCTCAGGAGCGAGCAGTACAAGAGAATTTTAGAGTCTTGTCTGCTCCCTTCTGCTGAAAGGGTTCAAATCGACCCCACCAACCTCATTTTTATGCAGGATAATGCTCCCTGTCACAAATCAAAATTGATGAAGGAAGCAGGTGAGTGTTATGACATGACCGCCCCAATCTCCTGACCTCAACCCCATAGAAAACTTATGGAGCATTATAAAGTACAGGCTCTCGAGAAAGTAGTTGAGCAACAAAGAGGATTTGATTGTGAATTTCATATCCGAATGGAATTCAATGCTTGGAGATGAGATTTGCCAGAACTTAATCAAGTCAATGTCAAAAACGGTTGAAAAGGTTATTCAAAATAAAGGAGGACCCATCGATTATTAAATATTTCGAACTATTATTACCTATTATAAATAATTTATACCTTTATTATTCTTTATTTAAAGCTGTTCGGTTATGTTTCTATTGATTACTAGTTGCAGGAAATAAGTGAGTCACTTTTTTAAAAAAAATCTCATTCGTATCCAAAATTATAATTATCAACAGAAATACCTTAGGGTGAGTAAACATTTTTTACTAGGTGGTCGGGAAGGGGTCTTTATATTAGTAAGATTAAAAATTAGTTTGACCCCAAAGACAATAGGCGAAAAAATTTTTTAAATAAAAAACAATCAGGTGAGTCAATTTTATCGAACAGCACTGTATATATGAAAGTTTGAAATGGTTCTTCTTTTTGGTTGAAAGAACCTTGTATCTCTGTTTTCAAGAGTCTTGTTTCTCTGTAACGGGACTGTCATCTGATTCCATAGAGAATATCACATATTCCTGAACAGTTTAGCAACCTTTTCTCTTTTTGTAACGACTTTTTCCTATCTCTTAATACGTTGCTTACTTTCTGAAAGGCACCATTCTCACTTCTTATTCACCTTCCTATTCGTATGTACTTTACGATTTGTGCCAGATTCTTCTTCTTCTATAAGCCGTGTTCCTTCAGGACGTGGTTGATCATGGCTCTCCACAATTTTCCATCCTTTGTAGATCTTCACAATGTTTGTCATTTCGCTATCCCTCTCATTCCTGTTATGCCAATCATTTAGACGGGCTCGTTAGGGAAGCTATGTGCTGCTTTCCTCTGTCCCTCTTGCCTTCAATATGTCCTGAGAGTTTCAAAATCTCCAGCCCCTCTTTCCTCATTATTTACTACAGAAATTTCAACTCTTCTTTCTGTCTCCATTTTCCGCAAAATTTCCTCGTTGCTCACATGTACAATCTATGGTATTCCCATCATCCTTCTGTAGAACCACATTTCGGTTGACTCAAGTGATTGAGGTGGTTGTGCAACATTCGTTGCCAAATAGGAGGATCGTGTTTACACAGTTTGCAACGAAATTTCTCAACTTTGCTTAGCTTTTGGAAGGCATCTTTCGCTATCCCAATGCTACTTCGGATCTCCGTGTCACATTTTTCCTCGTCTGTTAAAATATTCCCAAATACTTACATTTTTTTTCACGTTTCTTGTTTGGCTTACGCAATTCGCCGTTCGAGTCGAGCGGATTCTCTTGCTGGGATCCATATATTTTAAAATTGATACTTAGTCCTTTGTTTCCGCTTTCCTTTACTACCATCTGTAAGAAATCTTACAGTTTCCTTTCTGTGTCTTCTATCAATATTTTTGATTGATCATTGATCTTGTTCCTATTTTCCTTAACACTTTTTTTTATTATTTTACAGCTTACCAACCCTTTCCAGGTTATTTAAAGCCGGGACATATTTGGTATTTTAAGAATAATTCTTTTCTTTTTCACAAGTGAGCATCGCATTAACAATTATTTTTAGAAATAACAAGAAATTACTCCAGGTAGAATCTCACTATTTAACCCATAGCTGAGGGAATAGATATGGATTGATATATTTCCCAAGATTAATTACGTCTAAATTCATGTGTATCCCCGCCTTTGTTTACTCGAATACGTTTCCTAGAAATCAAGCTCTTCTGATATTTCAAGTAGCTCTTTATGTCGCAACCTATCAACTAAGCAAAAGAATAGTAATCTATTTATGCAAATGCTTTTGATAAAAAACAAAACGTCTCAACTTACTTTTCGTTGTAAAACAATAAACGGAAGACAACTGGAAAAGAAGAAAAAAAGGAAAAATTTCAAACAATTTTTAAAATAATGTTAATAACTTTCTTAGTTTTTTATATGCTTGACGGAAATACTGGAAATTTATAGAAACAAAATTATTTTGTAATTGCACGGACAAGTAAAACATTGTAGAGTTTTTATTTGTATTTTTATTTGTTTCTTTATTTCATATAAGCGTAAATATATGAAAAGGCAATTATCGTTTTTTGTCAAAATGTTAACTTACGCCCTGGATTTAAAAAAAAAAATCTAATTTCTTAAATGAAATAGAACTTTTCCAACATAGATGAACCTTTAAGAAAAATTTAATGAAAGATTTTAATTTAAGAAAGGGTTAACACAAGACATGTAAATATTTAAAATACATTAATACTAAAATAATTTATGAAAATAATAATTACATTAAGTAAATATATATAGCGGACATAAGTAAAAAATAGTCCAAATCGTGTAACAGCAAAATTGCTCAAATGTTATATTAAGCTTTGAAACGTTTTATTTTAGAAATGATTAAAGATATCTTACTGGATTTCTCTGAGGTTTTTATAGCACAATTGAACTCGACTTTGAGCAATAAGAATGTATAATTAATCTCCAAGGTTAACAGAAGAATTGTGATGAAATCGATCATAAACGAAAATGACATGTTCATCATTAATTAATCATAGCTAAGGATCGGAAGCTCATGAAGGGTTGAAATTAACTTCAAATATATATATATATATATATATATATATATATATATATATATATATATATATACATACATGTTTCATTAAATAATATAGATAAGTGTTGTCTATATATTTTATGTAAGTTCTTTTCATATCGTCTGATAAGCTTAATAACATTATCATTAATATATATATATATATATATATATATATATATATATATATATATATATATATATATATATATATATATATTATTCCAGGATCATTTTCCAACTTATTCAAAATGATCTTCGCGTTCTCTAACTTTCCAACGTTCTGTCCTGGAGTAAAAAGTTGCCTCACAGGTTTCACGTACGATTTCATTTTAAAGTATTTT